>JAPDSC010065658.1:32419-67427 GCA_026290005.1 Latrodectus geometricus | reverse complement strand
AATTTAAAGAAAGTAAGTTCATTAAAAATTTACATGGGAATGTAAGTAATATACCACGGCAAAGTTTGTCAATATTTCTCTCGCATGTTGCAGAAAAAATTAAAAACACTTAAGTTGAAATATTTTTTTTTATATTTATAATGCCAATGTGCTATAGGATTTCCACCTTTTATCTTTATGAAAGTACAGTACAAGGAGGAAGGGATGCAACTTACATACTTAAGTTGGTGAGCCACGATTCCCCATTAAAGTGGGTGGGACTTCGTAATTTAAAACCAGGGATCTATCAGAATACTTCTAGACTTCCACTAGGTCGGGTTTCGAATTCATTACTTCTCGATAACAAGAATGTAAACCCTAATAAACCAGACCGTCTTGGCTTCTTTAAGATGAAATATGATTTCAATATGTTTTAAAAATATTGTAAAAATATTTTTAGCTGTAAAAAATTTTTTTCAAACTTATTTGACTTTAAGACAATCTAAAGTAATGTTCTTAGAGTTATTTAAAAGTTAGATAAATATTTCTTCATTTTATCTAAAATCAATAATATTAATTTATTTTATACAAATATAAGATGCCAAAAAACAACTTAGGTGGTTTTAATTAGAAAAGAATGGATATTAAGGATGCAAATACATATTTCATTGCTTAGATGCAATTTAATAAAAAAAACCAAAATAAAAATCTATTATTATTGTTACATTGTATATGCTTATTACACTTTTTGCACTATAAACCTATATTTTAGTTTTCTAGAGACATTCTGATATGAAATATATTCTATTTTGATTGCCTTCTTAACATGAATATTTTCCTCATGTTATTCATTGGTGGAATTCAATGTAATAGTTCAATATAAAATTACAGAAACAGTAAGCAAGCTTATTTCTAATATTAGTTTGGGGAAAAAGAAATCCATTATTTTGACGTGAACTTTATGTAACTTCTTTTGGATTCACTTTGTAAAAAGGTTTAAAACAGCTTTCATGTAGATTTTTAGGTCTTGCGCGTTACGACTGCTGACATGCGGTTAACTTCGATCATTTTTGATATTTTAGAGACATTTTCGACGATGCTGTATCCACATGCGCGGTGCATCTCTAACATCAAAAATACCCGAACGGAATCGACGAAACAAAAATTGTACGTAACTGGTTGTTACAGTCTTATATAGGACGATAAACACCTTTCACAATTTTAGCCACCCGGCTATCTTTTTCGCCGTTACAAGAGAAAAACGAAAATGTATCGAATTTTCTGTTTGTTGTCTTCCATTTTTAAAACCTTGTACTCGTAACTGAATTAATCAAACAAAAAACGGCAAGAGGATATTTTAGTGTCAAATGTCACCTTTCTAACGAGCATAAATCAGAAATTGTTTGATAGATACCTCACGAGATATCGATCACTACAGACGTCTACCGAAAAAAAATAATGGTTACTTTTTCCCCAATCTAATAAATTCTTGTTTGTTGAAAGGATTTGCCTGTAACGAATTTAAAGGTGATTTTAAGATTCAATACTTTTACTTGAACTCAATACGATTTTCAAGATTGATAAATTAATATAATGTAATTAAAATTCATTTCAATAATACACTTGTAGCTATTTAAAGAAAGTACATTGTTAATAATTCAGTTGTGAGAATAATGAAGATAACATGTAGTTATATATTTATTTTATAGATATATACGCAATAAAAGATTTCTTTCCAAATGATTTCAATTATTGTTTAATATTTTCATGCCTTGCCGTCACTTTTCTTATATATTAATCTCCGATTTAACTAGAATTTGAAATAAGTGCCATTACACATTGCTTTATTTATACGTCAGAGTATCAGTGCTTGGGATCATTGCTGTAAAGTTTAATGTGGCAGTGAAATCTATGCCAAGAAAATAAACATTTTTGAAACCTGCAGAACAGACAATACATCAAAAAATTAGCTTAACTACATTTTTATAAATGGCGTTTGGCGTAGTTTGATATCAGTACCTAACAACCACCCTTCTTTATTTATGGGATTATTATCAACTTTAATAATAGAGGTTGGCAACAATCCATGCGAGTTTTCTATATTATTCCTCCACTAAATAGTTATACCAATATGAAGTGTATAAATGTTAGTTGGTAACGTGTTTGCTTTCTTTTTCACCATACTAGAAACATCTATTATAAAAATGTTCGCAGAATGAGATTTGCTACATTGGCCACTATCCATATCTGAATGATAGACTAATATTTGCATTAATATGAAAAAGAATAGCAAAAATATTTGAGAAAATAGATGGTTGGAAAGCCTTAAAGTTTTTAAAAGTTATTCCTTTAAGAATTCTAGTGTCATAAGTTCTAAATTAAATTGAGAGCCGTAAAATTCAAACAGTTTTTCCTACTGGTAAAAAGAAATTTTTAAAGTATCCATTATAATGCAAATAAAAGATAGTATTCTGTATTTTAGTAATTAATTCGGATAAACGTTTAAATATTTTGAGAAAAACGCCTATGTTAACAAAAGGAGAAAATATAATTATTTTTAATAATTAATTCAAAAAGTAATTTGATATTTTTAGTAGAAATAATCTAATACAAAATATTATTTAGATTGAGATATTAATAAGTTATCTAGTGAAAATTATGTATCTAATAAAAATTTCGTGAGAAGTAAATATAAAAAATAATAGATGCTAATTTTTTAAAATACAATTTGCGCATGATGTGTATGATTCCTAAATATTTAAAAAAGAATATTATGCTATAATTTATGCATACTTTTATTTCAATATTAATAACTTAACGTCTACAATCATGTTTGTTTAGCTTAAAGAAAAAAAAATTAACTATAAATCAAATGCAAAATTTAATTACTTATGAAAATTAACTTAAGAAAAATGATTTTCAATTTTTCCATCTTTTAAAATTTTATCTCTGAAAGTATTACACATGAATAGAAAACTAAAATTGTTTTATGAAAGTCTATTGTAATCTTCAATTTTTCAAAATAATTTTGATTTTTAAATTACTTTATGTCTGGTATGTAAAATTCTAAAAAGCTTATTTAATCCATTTTTATAAAATAAATGCAAATTTTAAACTAATAAAAATTTATTATTATATAAGAAATTTCTTTGAAGTGAAGAATAAAATACTACTCATATTTTAATATATTTTATTTTGCTTGTAATTTCTTTAAAAAGCTAATTTAACTTAAATGTCACATAGTTTTAAGCTGAATAATAAGCATCACACGCATTTGGGCATAACTGCAAATATTATATTTTTTAAAAATCGTTTTATAAATCATTCTTTTTTAATTTCAAGTAATTTGTTTTAACACTACTTGTTTTAAAATTAACAAAGGATAACCAGTTTGGTCATGCCTTGAATTTAAGTAAAAAATTTAGATTTCAAAAGAAATTTGTGATATAAAAAAAAGCCAGACACTAATTACTTATTGATATTTACTTAAAATATGTTTTAGTGCCAAACAATGATCTGTCACATATAAGACGAATTGGAAAGACCAAATAAAGTGTAGAAGGCTAGAAAACTCTCTTTTATCACATATTAATTCATTGAAATGTAGCTTCTTTCCAACATATTACAATACATTTCCGATAGCAAATTGAGAAAGCAAAATGTACGTTAGTTTCAATGAATAAAGCAATATTTTTTATTAAAAATATAAAATAAGACTAGTTATTATAGTTTACTCAGAAAGCAAACTACTCTGTGAAAATATAAAATAAAAAAGGGATCTTCTGTTTCCCCAAATGATTGTCAGTGTTAAAAGCAGGGAAAAAAGCATGAAGTTTCGTCCCCCTACACACACGTACGTACGTATGTATGTATGTATGTAAGTTCAGAATCGATTGAATTATGTATAGAAAAGCTTTTATTATTACTCATAATTATTATATTTAAAAAATGCTATCGACTTGGTATAGTTTGGGTCTTATCCACTAGTTTCAAAATCTCAGTTCATGTTTAAGAAATCCGAGTCAAATTGATTTACCTAAAAATTAATTAAAAGTTTTATAAGGAAAAAATAAAACTAAATCTTGACAAGATTATGCTTTTAAATAATGATGCATGCATTCATGCGCAATTTAACATATATAAACTGGTTCTAATAATCTTTAAATCTCCTGAACTTTTTCTATTGTTCAGCTCGTGTACTTGTTGACTCGTTCGTTTAAGTTAAAGATATTTTTAACAACTAATCTAATATCTCTTTTTATTTGTCTATGATAATATTTTAACTTGAACTGTGTATTACGTGGCACATATCAGAACAGATATTTTTATTTTATATTTATCAATTGATCTTTCTAAAAATCAAGTTAAAAATATTTTATGTAATGACGTAAATGACAAATGTAAGTAAAGTATAATTGGAGTACATCTATGTAAGTTTATCATTCAGACAGTATAGAATATATATTTCCCATTATTTATCGCTTTAATATTCCAGACTGTTATTGCATAAAGTAAAAATAAGAAGGTAGTTCATTACTTGAATCGCTTTTGAGGAAAACTTAAGCCAGAGGCCATTACTCATCTGCTTTTCCAGTCGTGTAACGAGTATGGACAAGAAGCAAGCCACTTCGCATGTTCATTTGCTATCTGGGAGAACCATCCATCAAAAATGATATCCGGTAATAAAAACATTCCTGTACTTTAGACAACATGTACATAAAAGGATAAAACAGGCAGAGGAATTTATCTTTTTTCTCTTTGATGATGTTGAATATTTACTTGATGTACGATCACAAACGTGAGAGATAAAAAAACATTTTTGATGAATCACCTTTTGCAAATGTTGCGTAGATATCAAAAGAAAAATTTATGAATATTTTTATCATTTTAATATTTGAAATACGCATCTGAGCTTTGATATAGAGAAATGTTAGAAAGCAACAGTAGATACTTGATATACAATTTCTACTGTTTTTTACTTAGAATACAATTTCTTGATATACAATTTCATATATCAAGAAATTGTATTTTTTGATATTTATTTTTTACTTGATATCTTGATATACAATTTCACTTTTGCCTTTTGCAAAGCCTTTGCTTGCGCTTTTTTTTAAAAACATTTGGAAGGAAATTTACAAACCTTTATTATTTATCTTTATTTTCTGAAGAGAAAATGTAATGGATATAGTAAGTCAAGAAATTCCAATACATTGAAACAAGCAAAGATTTTTTCTTATATTTATAGAGAAGTTTCTGAAAGAAAAATACACTAAATTTCAATGCTTAAATTTAAATACTATATTTAAAACTATGATAGCTTTTTCACCATCACAAAAACTCATTAGAATTTGATATAGTTAGAAAATTTTAAGTGCAATTTTTTAAATTCTTAAGTGACATTATTTTTCATTTAAGTATATTAAGAATGGGCAGCTATGATAAATCCATATCAATTATATTTTAATTATAAATTGTATGTTCATTTCTCTTTAAAATTATGCCTACATACAAATATGATGTCAGGATTTAATGTCCAAAATAACATATTTTATCTAAAGCCCTTAATTTTAGTAAATTTATTGAAAATTTATGAATAACAATTGCTTCTTTCAGTACTTAGATAAATTAAGTTTAAATAAAAAACTCATAGGAAATACCCTCAAAAGTAATTCGCTGAATGAAACTCTAAGCATTTATTTATCAATATTTATTTATTTATTTTTTTTTTTTGGTTTTTAAATTCAAAAATTTCGTGTTGTAATGCAAATACTATATTTACAATTCTGAACAAAGTATTTTAGTTCAGTAAAAATAATATATAGTAAATATTTTTAGTAATAAATATTTTTACGATATAATATCTTAAAAATTGCACCGTCAAAATCTATTTTAGAAATCATTTTAGTATGGAATAATAAATTAATCAATTTCATGAATTATACTTTTTAATTTTTAATGTTAATAAATACATTATGTTATTATTATATTTGAAAAATTAATATTATTTTAAAATTGTTAATTTTAGAACCGAGTTGCTATTTTACTATAATTGTAAAATGCTATTAATTCGTGCTTTGTTTATTAGAGAAATAAAATAAGATTTTCAAAATTGTTTAGATTATTCGTTTAGAAAAACGAGTTCTGAAATCTCCCATTGGTGAATATTTCCAAAGTAGACTTTGTTTTATGAAAAAGGGAGACTAAATTATGAAAAATAGTAAGTCCTAAAAGCATTTAACACATTGACTGCTTATCACGCGCTAGCGCGTAGCGTGGCGATATTGCTGAAGAGCCAATCATGCGCCAGCGCGTGATGGGTGGTAATGTCTTACTAGCCAGTCACGCGCTGGCGCGGAATCCACTTTTGATTGTTCATTCTCTAGTTTATCTTTCAATGCTTGTAGGGTATTTCTGATGGTATTGGAATGGAGATATAATTAGAAACTATCTGTAAATATTTAATTTACAGACATAAAATAATAATATTTCATTAATAATTTTAAATGATATTTCCAATTATTAGTATGTTGGCTTCTGGGTACAATCTACTTCGATGTCAAGGCATAAACTATCAACCCCATCTCTAGAGACTGGCAGTCAATGTGTTAAAAAAAGTTTATGATTTTAAGGTAAGCATTTATTAAAACAACTAAAGTTTCAAATGCAGATATATGAAAAATCAATACGAAAACAAAATATGAACGTATTTATGGTAAAGATGTATTCATCCCGCAATACAATTAAACTACATCATTAATAAAGAAGTTTTTTTCTAAATTGCTATGTTTAATTCTACGGAATAAATAAGTTAAATTAAGTAGTATATTGGTATATTTTCAGTTTTTTTTATTTAGTTTGTTTTAAAATATTACATCAAATTTACTTTGCTGTAGGTTGTAATAAAGCCTTTTCACTATTATAAAATGTAAAATCTCTCGAAAATGCAATCTATGATATTTGTGTCTCATTTATAAGTCATCGTTTTTTAATTTAAATGAAAAGTATATATAAAATTGCAACTCAACTCCTTTGAAAGAAGACTTCCTTTGTGACATCTTATAGCTATTCAGATATAGCGTCCATTGTTATTTGCCTCACTTTTTGACAGGAATAATAGAGTTAGCTATCAAACGGACTGAGCGGCATAAAAAACATTTTCAAAATATGCACAAAACGAGGCAATTGCGAGCATAAAATATCCATTCTCTCCGCATCGTTAGGGTCTATAAAAGTCACTTCGGAAGCAAATGTCTCAGTTGATGTATTAAGAGCTATATATCATATACGGACCTGAAACAAGCTTCCTTGACGTCGAGTAAGCAAATAACATAAAAACAGCCATCATTAATCTCGACTACTGCTCAGGAGTTGAACTGGATTTGGCAATAAGCCCGTTCTTCGGAGTAGCAGTATATCTTGTTACACATAAAAAGGCCACTTTGTGCAGGATATCTCCTCCCAGAAATTTAAGATTGTGGGCTTAAGAAGATTACAAATCATCGAATCACGTGATCTATGAACTGTCTGGGTATTTATCAGCTATCAAATGTACCATTAAACTCATCTTTCGTCAATGTTTCTATCGAAAAAATGATTACGTCTATTTTATCATGCATTACAAATGTATGATAATATTTTGTACGGAAATTTTAAATATTTATAAATTTTATTATGTAGTCTTTCTTTCTATGAATTAATATCATAAAACATTATCATGTTTTAAGTTCTTTAACATCGTTCAAACTTTGTGGCATGTGGTAAATATTTTCAAACACAATTTGATTGACATCTGCTTACGGTTTTTTTGTTTTTTAAATTCAACTATCTTTAAAAGAATAACTTAATAACAAAATATAATTATGAAAGTCCAGAAAGAGTTTCTGGGATCAAGAAAATTTTGGTAACATTATAAAGAAAAGAAAATTAAAAACGAAACAGTAACAGATGTTAATAAGATTGAAATAAACATTTTATTCAAAGAAACATTGAATCGAAAACAATAAAATATTGAAGCGTGATGTTTAACTTATATATAATTGCAAATTATGCTGTTAGGTTTCTATTTAAATCATTAAATTTTTATCACTGAATACATGCATACCTATAAACATATTATATATATATATATATATATATATATATATATATATATATATATATACGCTGAAGAAAATGCTGAAGGTGAAAATAATTAAACAGTTATTTTTCATCAGATTTCAATAAAAATGCATTGTGTTTTAACATTATCTGACACATCAAAATATCATAAATAGTAAAAATGAATAATTTAAACTATTTGTGCAATTAAAATGAGTAATGCCTTCTCAAGTTAATTTATAGTGAAGAAAATATGTTTTTTTTTTTTTTTTTATCAATTCATTTAAAGTAGAAAACGCAAATTTTTGAACGCTAATGTAAATTTTTCATTGAAAAAGTAAATAATATTCGAAAAATTCAAACTTTATTTATAATTTTATGAGGGAATTCGCAATTTCACCTGGGAAATAATTACCTGATTTTTGATTGAAATTTAATGTGCCAGACAACCAAAGTGATCTCATCATTACTTTGATTCATGATTCTATTCATGAGATTATCTGTATTTCAAAAACAACCATAGAGGCTCAGTAGCTTCACGTGATATCCCGTAAGATCACCAAAATGAAACATCGCTTGCCGCTGATAGTGATTTTGTGGGTGATCACATTCCTCCTTAGAAGATTACTGGAACATTGTGAATATGGGGTATATATACATTAATCTGTAACCTTCAAAGTCTTTCTGCTGGATTGGGATGGATGCAGAGAGGAAGGTGCCAGCACTGGTGATGGCTTTGTCTTCTGATCGTAGTTAAAAACTAGGTGGAGAAAAGCGATAGGCGAGAATGTCAAAATACGTTATCCTTAATTACAATCCATGGCTTGCTTAAACCACTATGTATGTATGTATATTTATAACATTTTTATTGTATTATCTTTAATGTAGGTAATGACTTCAAGAGATTAAGTATTTTTTCAGATAAGTGCTATTTATGTGGTTTTCAAGCAATAAGATCACAGAATTTATTTAAGAGATTTTAAAATCACATTAAAAATTATGTTTCGAAATTCTGGTTAACCGAGGAGCAATATTTCTTCAAGGCAATCCTTCAAGATGTGTAGGATTCTCAAATAAATAATTTAATCTTAATGTAGAAATTATATATCTTAGTTTGTCCTCTTTAATTAAGAAGGTATGGGTGCTACTTGGTTAAAAATATTTGTGAAAATTACGAGGGATATAAAATATTTAAAAGAGATTAACAAAATAATTGTTGATATGTTGTTTAAAATAGAAACCGATTACTTATAGGGAATGTGAAAAAAGAAACATAAACAAAGTAAAAAGAATATATATAAATATTATAGTTATTTACTAAATTGTATTATGGGAAGCAAATATTCTTTTATATACGAAATAATTTTCATTTGGTATACATTATAAAAAAAAAAAAAAAAAAAAAAAAAAAAAAAAAAAAAAAAAAAAAAAAGACGTAATTTAGAAAAAAGAATAACAAAAAAAAATAACATTTTAATTAAATTTCAGATATTACCATTTAATAATAATATAATCACATATATAAAATCAGGTTTTGGTCTGTCAAAAGTATCATACCATCAAAAACTATTGTAAGACGTTTCTACTTTTATCACGTCATTGCATTTCTGGAGGACTTTTAAGCACAATTCAACAATAACTTTTAATTGCGTTTTCTGATATTATGTATATAAATATATAATTTGTTAATTCATTGTTGTTGGACATTGATTTTCTAATCATTACTTACCCGTTCATTGAGATATCATAATTAAATTTTATTTAGATTGCAGCTTATTATTGTGTTAAACATTACAATTATAAACATGTATCAATGGAAAATGTACTTTTGATTATGATGATAATGATTTCTACATCTGGAGAATGTTTATTTGAGAATGTTGAAGAGATTTAATGTATACTAGAATTAAATTGCAATATGCTGCGCTTGTTAATAATGACCTCTATCTTGCTTATTTAATAATCTATTGATTTTATTAATTGGTTCATTAGAAAGTGGCTAATGATGTACATTTTCTTCCGTTTTATGAGTATGTCTCATACGCAATCGCCTTATCTCATCTCATTTTCTGCAATTACTTAAAGTCTAGTTCATGATCCGTTTGCTGAGGCAATTATTTTTACTCAGAGAACACCAGTAGAGAAAGAAATCGTGATTTACTTTCATGAGAGATACTATAGAGATTACTTTAGATTCTCATTTCATTAAAAGTAAACGTTGTATAGTTTTTTTACATATATATATATATATATATATATAATTTTTTCTATCGAAGATCATAGCTACATCATTTAACAATTCTTTCATAACATTTAATTTTGAAGCTTATACATGTAAATTTTAGATTTAGTTATTTTCTCAGTAAGCAATTTTGCTCACTAGGTAAAAAATGTTAACAAAGAAATAACTAATTTATCAATTTGATAACTTCTTTGTAATTTTTGCAAAAATTAAAAACCATAACTTATTTTTAAATGGTAGTATATAAATAACTTTAATTTGACTAATAATAATTATACTTTTAATATTTGAGGTTATATTTGCCTACAATATAAAATAGTTTTATACAGGTGCCTTTAACTATAATTCATATATCATAATTTATTGAAATTTTATGTTTTTCATATGCTTTACGTTAGGTTTTCATTTGCATCACACACAGGGATCCCTTTTTTAATATTAACCTTTCTATTATTTTGATTCTTGGCAGACTTAACGTTAGCTTTTGCTTTTCTTTTCTTTTTTAAAGTAAATATTTTCCTAAAAATATTTATAAAAAAGATATTCTTTATTTGTTTAACTTTTGAAATTTAAATATATTAAAAGTAAATAAAAAGGTATTGTAAAATATGATAAAATTAAAGGGCAAACACAAGATATTAGAAAAATTTCAGATAAAAATAATGAAATGCAAAATGCTTAATATATGTAGCGTTGCCGATATTATTTTAAATTTCCCAAAGCAGAATAAAATGAAAAATACGAGCACTAAAGTGTTTATCCTTCTTAATTCAAATATTTACTATATGGAATATTGACCTTAAATAGAACTAATTTTTTCCTCATGCGTTTGTCAAAGCTTCATATTAATTTATGTACTCCATAAATATGCAGAAAGGTAAATATTCTATATGAAAAAATAAAATGTTTTTATAATCATGAAGATATTTTTATGAAATATAAATAATTGATCATGGTATAATATATATTAAAAGAACAATAATATTCTTATTATTATTTTACATAACTTTCATTAAATTTTTTATATTACTTTATTTAATTCTTAATGTTTCTATTTACTTAGATAGTAATTTTATATTTTAATCTAAAGATATTATTTAAGTATTTCAATTTTGTGGATAATGAGATTAACTTGAAAATCTGCTTTTTTTTCTCATACGCTTTATCTTTAGTAGAATATGGAGCTGTATGTATTAAATATTAAAAGCATAACTTTTATTAATTATCTTTCCTAAGTAACAAGAAAAATTGTACTGGTTATCAAAGAGACTACTATTTTCCAAGAAGCAAAGAAAGTTTAAACATGAAAAAAAATATAAAAGCAGTATTTCCACGTAAATATATATATTTATATCAAGAAGAGAAATATCATCTAAAGGATCCATTTAATATATTTTGCATTCTTATACGACTAGTTCAGTTATTTATTTCACCAAAAGGAATATGTTTTTTGGAAAAACAACTGTTATAGACATTTTATATATAGTGTAAGAAATATAACATTATGGATAAAATTGTAACATATATACGAGTTATAAGCAAAATGCTCATATAAAAATGATAATAAAATAAAGGTTATATTAAAAAGGTGGTCACCCCCAAATAGCAACAATCTAAATAAAGCAAGTAAATTAAGTTATTTAAATTTTATATCATGTGTAAGATACAATAAGATCTGCAACATAGATCTAGTTTAATGATAACAATAATTGAGGGCATGCGCACAAATCTTGAGACTGTAGTGATGACTGAGCTATATCAAGAGATATATATTTAAATTATTTAAAGGGAGCTGAGATTGCCAATTTGAAGTAAGCAAATTAATTTATTTTTCTTTGCATGAGCTGTTTCACAAAGCCACAGAGTAATATTAAGAATATTTTAAGCATATTTCTGACTTCGAGCAAGGAAAATAGTTTCTAAAAGGGATTGCAGATTTTACTAAAAATAATTCGATAATTGTGATGTAGTAAACAAATGAAATGTGACACTTAATTGTGATCACTGGATGCAGGAGATAAGACCGGAACGATCATTACTATCTACTTGCAAAGATGCACGCGATGACAGACATATTACGTACAAGGCAATGGTGGATCATTCAGTCTCATCACAAACTATAAAGAAATTGATTGATAAACAAGTCATCTTGTAAATTAAATGTAGTTTGCTACTAAGTGAAATTCCTGCAAAACGTCCGTTGTATCATTTATCATTGTTTCAAAACTACAAGTATTTTGTACCAACAATAGTGAGATAAATGCAAAATATTGATAACAGAATGAAACAACGTCATCTTTACTAATGAAACCTACTTCTATCAGCAATAACAAGAGAGATGAGTTCGAGATTGTATTCACTTGGGTAAGAAACTGCTGCATTGTCACACCATTCAACGGTATATTGATTTCTCATTTAATATCACTTTTTTTCTTATTGGAATTCATTTCCACATTCTTCTAAGATGGGTTACCTGTGCTCTGAACAGCCACTATTTCATCTCTGAGGACTTGCTGTTAGTGGTTCCCCTAAAGCTTCAGATCTTGTTATGAACCATTATCCATTTGGATAATGTGCAACTACAGATAAAATGCAATTTTCAAGATTTTTACTAATCAGGCTGAATTGCTTTCTTAGTGTTTTTGTTCTCTTAATCTATCGCAAACTAAAAATCAGCTCTTGACATTAGCCATAAACCGTTAGGTTAATGTGTAACTGCAAATAATATGTATTGCTTTCTTGATCTGCTTCTTTTCCTGATTTATCACATACCAAAAACGTGTGTGACATGCTATCACAACAATGGGCAGAGGGTATATAGCCATTGTAAGTTTAAATAAAGTTTGGCAATATGTGAAAGCCAAGTAGGCTGCTACACTTCAAGAATACTATAAAAAACTCTTTGTTTCTAGGTTCTGGTGTGTAACAACTATGGTATACTTACACTAACGACCACTTCAACATTCACATTTCGTATAAGGCTATAATTCTAACCATATGACTATAGTATAGCATGTTATCGGCAAATTAAATTTTTTGTGATCTTTGTTAATTTTCTAGTATTGTAATTTGGGTGGTTAGGACTAAAGAACTGAAGAAGAGACATATAGACCCCAAGATAAAGTTTGAAATTGTAAGGAAGATTTTGGTAGTTATTTTTAAACCTAATTAGAGAATACAAGTTCTATTATGATTAACAATCTTAGTTTTTGCTCAAATTTTAGAATTAAAAATAGTTTCCGCAGAAACTACTTATTCATTACTGTGATTGCAAAAGATTAAGAATTTAGTCAATATGATTGCAAAATACTTAAAAGAAGAAACAATTTTTAATAATAAAAAAAATCAAGTTTCCAGAATCAATTTTATTTATTTTGACTTATTTTTCAAATATCTTGCTGAGTGTTTTCATAATATATTCCCATATGATTTCATTTCAGTGTGTGACAATCTCTAGTTTAATGTATTTTTCATGTGATAAGTTCAATAAAAATGCTAATTTGATAGTGGTATGTAAATAAAAAAGTATTTTTGCAATTATGTTCTTTAGTTTAAAATTAGAAAAAAAATTCAGCGTTTAATTTCATAACTAAAGGGTAAGTAAAAAACTTTTAGATTTCTGTAGCTAAAAATACCTATCAAAAAGTAAACAAATTTAACTTAATATGAAACCTTTTTTAAATAGGAGTTTTATGAAACCTTAAATAGGAGATTTAAGGAAAAATACTGTTTACATTTTTAAAGAGAGAAAGAAAAATAGAGCTTCGTTGCATTTAAAATTGCATATTAAAAAAAGAAACTAACAATAATTACCATAAATAAATTATGTATCAAATTACATGCAGAAATGTAACTATAAAAATAGCATACATGTAATTATAAAAATTTAATTATAAAAAAAGGCTTCCGTGGCATAAAAAAATTTGATGTATAAATTAACTAAAACCCACGTAAAACCTTATAATTATAAAAAAAAATTTCTTCAATGAATTTTGGCAAAAACTTTCATTTAATAAAAAATCGAACTTGTGAAGAATATTACATTCAGTAACGAAACATGTTTAAAAATATATTGAAATTAAAAGGATTTTAATTCAACCAAATTAAAAATAATGATAAATATGACCTGTCAAAAAATCCTCAAAAAAGTTAGTTTATCAAATAATAGAGCACACAAATGTTTCGAAAATGATGGGCAAATTTCTTTTTCTTTGAGAAAACATTGCACAAGAAAGAATTACAAAAAGTAAATCTAAATAAAAAGATACTACTTTTTTCCTGATAATTGTATGAGAAAATTCTTCTACTGGAAGAATGGAATAATAATTTCATAAGGACATTTACTTAAGTGGTACACTAATAGTCAATCGTACTGAGATGTCAATTTCTGTAAATATAAATTGTTGGCCATGCAAATGTAATGCTCTGAAGGAAGCATATAAATTACGTGAAATATACATCATGTGTCTGGGGACAATGCATTTTTCATTAGAATTAGTATTCATATACACACAACGAATGATTGACTACAAGGCAACATGCAAGCGCTTTACAAAGAGAAAAAAAATTGATTTGAAATAACAGAATTGTTTTTCGTGCATTTATTTTTCATAATCTATTTAACTATACCTCGTAGAAGATATCAATATGTCTAAATATTAAATTCAGCCTATGAAGAATTGTAGCTAGTTGGAATTGCGGATTATCCCTCAAAGAAATCAATAATCATGTTAGTCAAAACCATCGAATGGTGATGCAACAATTGGATTCCAAATTTTGCGGTGAGCCAATGGGATCAATTACACTTTCCTCTTGTCATATTACACGAAGTGACAGATATATTTAGCACATGAAAATGATGGATTGTTCAGACACATCACGAACCTTAGCACAAAAGATTCAGTCTGTTACATACCATTCAATTTACTCTTTTACCATTCGATGTCTTTTATAGCTGACTGAAGTATTCGAAAGATGTCAACCAATTTGCTTACCCAGGAATCAAAACTACAGGCGTGTGTGTGACAATTGTGCGCTGTACTACTGACATGTGTAACGGAGTTAAAAGATAATTTCCTTACTGATGAACCCATCTTTAACCAGTAACTCCATTATGGTTGAATTTGGGTCCAGAGACACCATGGAGAGATACTGCTGAACTGTTGTGTTATTCTTTCGATATCAGGGTTTGGGGTGATTTTCCCATATATAATAGTGCTTACCAGCAACAGTATTTGAACAAGATAATGCGAATCAGCACGTGATATGCAATTTTCAATCGTTTTCTTACTCTTTAAAGCAATATTGTTCTCCCAAGCTGTTTCCTTATGAAAATGTGTGATTCATACTCCCACAAAAAATGGTGCATATTACATCATCTTCTCGGTTACATATAAAATCCATTGCATTATTTACTATCACGTGATAAAATTTTATAGCCACATGGACTGCTATACTCCAATGATATATCCAATTTTTTTTGTTTCTGTGTCATAGCTGAGGCGTATAGCAGTGTTTGTTGCTAGTAATGGTGGCCACTCTGATAACTAATTATTTCCATACTTTCACAACACAAAAGGCTTTAATTTTGATCCTTTGATATTTCAATATCAAGTTATCTGCCAATTGAATTTTGTTTTAATATCAATGTTTTTCTTTCTTTCTTTTTTTTTTTTTTGGTGTTGTACTTTTGTGCCAATCAATTTTGTATGGAATTTAGAACATGTAACTCAGAATACATGGTACTCAGACAAGTTATGAATAATAAAACAAATTCAAATCAAATTTTCATTTTTGAATCATGAAAATAACAACGGTTTAGATTTAATTTGGTAGCTATTCAACGAATTCAATAATTTTATTAGGTATATTTGCTGATAGTACCTTTTTGATAAAAAAATAAACTACGTCGATTCCTTTAATAAATTCTACCATGCGTCATCTCTTTATTACGGAGAATAATAAGGTATTCTTTCCGCTAATCTGAATAAAAATAATGTAATTCCTGAAGGTGAATTAGTTTATAAGAGTAATATTTCAGCCCATTTCCTATTTTTTACCACATACTGGACTGAAGATTGTTGAAATCTTACCATTACCTTTCATATCCATTTGCTCTTACCTATTGCATGCTGGTTGCTGAAATGTTTCCATTATTTTTGATATTCTAGATAGTTTATGCTCTTGCTAAATATCAATGGTAAATTTGTCACACAGATTCTTTGTCATAGATTAATTATTTTAAACAAGGTTTTCACATGTCTTAAGCTCCGTAGAACCATTAAATCGAAAAACCATTAAAAGACATCGTTCTTAACAAGTAACATATAATATTGTAGAATATATTGTTGATAAAGGAAATTCAAATATCAAAAATATGCTTTTTGCTTCAGAAAAACATTAAAACATTCACTTATATTTAGAATAGTGTAAAGTATGAATGTTATAAAACATTTTTTCAGCTGAGGAAAAAGAAATTTTTATTTATGACATTTAAACTACAAACGCGTAAAAGCTAATATAAAAAATTTAGCTGATTTTTGTCTCACAATGGTTTTGAGAAGTCTGAATACTTTCTACTTAACTTTGATCGAACTGCATGATACAATTATCAAAAAGTTTTATAAATTATTAACTTAATATACTCACATTAAATCTAATAGTATCTCATCAACCACTAAGGAAACTTATCTTTATGAAACTAATTCATAATATAATTAATGTGATGCAATTTATTGCAAAATATGTTATAAACGCGGGCGATATAATCTAACTTATGACTTTTGTTAAAGAATTTAAGCTATGCAATGTTTAGATTAATTTTCCAATGCGTCAACTTGTTATACATGATAAATTAATTAATGCAATTGTATATAAATGTTTACTATTTCAAAAATATATAGGAAGTTTTAATCACATTCAGCTTATAAATAAAAATATACATCTTGTTTTAAATTGTCCAAACAAATAATTATACATATTTTATTATTCATAATACAATGTTGAATCCGTAATATTTCCCTTCATTTTATATTATCTATACAAATTATCAACATTCTAATAAATAAATTCTGCTGCTAAAAGTTTACTTATTTTATGATATAAAACTTCATTACTCATCAAATAAATTTCTTTAGATGCATTTCAATAAGAAATATCTAACTGTAATATCAAGTATTATGAAATGAAAGAGAACTCAGTGACTTGAGAAAATCAGACCTTTTATTGTGGTATCACAGTTTTGGACTTCTTGGCAGGGAAGAAAACGCAGTTGGATCACCCCTATTGTCGAATTCTTTTGGAGATAGAGCAGAGAAAAGAAGAAAGAAAGATGTCATCACTTCTAGGAAATCGCTTACAGCCGTTTTCTATTGAGGAATGGTAGAAAACCTTTAGTATGAAAAATATGTAAGACGCGTGAATAATACATTGTAAATTGAAGTGAAGAAAGTTTTGTCATCTTCATTCAGTCTTTTATGTTTATGTTAAACGAATATATTTTGCCCGAGGAGAATTTATTTCTTTTGGATCATTGATGTAAAAGTCATAGAATTAAAGCATGAAAAATATCCTGTTACTGATTCTCATTGTCTTTCAAATAATATATTATACAATAATAATAAATTTTATTTAAGTTATAGTATAGTAAGAGAACAGAAGTTAATCTATAGAGAAGTAACGGACGTTTTTTCAGTGTTTAATAATCCTTGATATCTTTTTAATGTAAACAGTAATAAATGCTTAAAAAAGAAGTTTTAGCATTATATCTTATTTTTAGTTATAATTATTTATTAGTTAAATTCGTTTAAAAATTTTACGAATACATATATACATACATACATATATATATGTATATATATATATGAGTGTGTGTAAGCGAGAGAGTGCGTGTATGTACATTTATATTTAACTATAAAATAGATATTAAAAGTTGAAAACACTTCTCAATTAATGAGGAATCTTAGTATGTTTAGTATTTTCACACATTTATTTCAATGTAGAAAAAACTAAAAATAAAAAATTACAAGACGATATGTGCAAAATATCTATCATTACTATCGGTAGTGTTTAGTTGTTGAGTAGCTATATATGAAAAACCTTTTCCAAAATGCTAACTGAAATGACACCTTATGTACTCTCAATTTTCTATTACAATTAAAGAAAATCTTTATTGATTCTGACATTTTTACTGCACCCCCACATAAAATTCTCAAGTCCTGAAGTTTGACTCCAAAGTGCATACTTGAGTCATTTTCTATGTAGATTAAGCATATTCAATTATTATCCAAATCAGCACTCGTAGAAAAACTAATAATTTCATAGTAAACTATCCTCAAGTAGTAACTATGCTACTTGAGCATAATTTACTACAAAATTATTGTTTTACTTATGAAATTATTGTTTACTAAGTAAAATATACTCAAATAACGACGGTGTTTACACTGATATTATCTGAGGATAGTTTTTTGTGTGCTTGGTAAATATGCATCAAAAATAAAGGAAAGTAAAACATCTTGTAAAATTAAATGAAATCATATAAATCAAATATCTCAATCAATGATTTCAAAAAATTCAGGAAAAGCTTTTATTAAAGACATTTAGAAAAGATTATATATTAACACGACGAGAAAATGTCTATTGTCAAAAATTTGTATTTTTTTATAGTTGCAACTATTTTTTGAATTATTTGTTCGTTTAAAGTAAAATATTCTTACTATCTATAACAAATTGTACTTCACTATCTAATAACAAATTGTATTTTCCATTTTATGTCAAGAAGTTTGAGTTACTGTCATGTCTTTCACATGAAAGTAATTCTGATTTGTTATTGAATTGGAATTAAATAACGAAATAGTTGGAATTTAGTGATAAAAATTGTAGAATACGCTATGATATGGAAGCAAATTGAGATTCAACAAGACATTTGCTTAGCCTTTGTTTATTGTACTCTTCCATGCAAATATATCGATAGTTTTATACATCAAAATTAGAGGAAAGAAACTTGTTTCACATTTACAAAATTAAAATGAATGAATTAATAACTCTAGAGTTCAAACTTTTTTGTTGTTGAGCACTTCAGATCAAGCATTGTAGCATCAGCATCAAGCATCAGATCAAGCATGTATTTTACTAAATCCATTTTTTTATCTAAGAAAGTATTTTACCTCATTAACTTATAAAAGAAGAGTTTGATGATAAAATTGATGAAGACCACCATATTGATAGAGTATATGTACATTAAATTGACTGCAGTATAAATAATTTTTCCTCCCACAATATAGATATACTTAGAAGATTATTCAATCACAAGTGTTGTTATAACTTAAACGTGATTCGATATGTCAGATATTTGGCTGTTTTAATTAACGTAATCGAGGAAAAGGAAGCCTGATGGCTTAGCGGTAGAGTTTTTAACTCCCAATGTACAGATCCGTGGTTTGATCTGAGTATTGGACAAGATTAATTCAGCCTTTCATCCCTTCAACAGGGCAATAAAATTGAGCACAAACAATGCGTGGGAGCTAAACATTGGGGGTTTCGTATTAGAATATCACGTAAATGGAACATTATTCACCACCAGGTCCTTCGTCCAAGAAAAAAATATAGGCATTCTAAACTTTGGACCTCTATGAGCTGTCATGTTATTGAGTTTAGTATAGTTCAGTAAAGGAAAAAAAGAAACATACTTACATGTTTCAAATCCAATGGCATAAAATTGTCATTTCTATCATTAAAAATCAATTGCAACAAAAGTAAGTTTATATTAAACTCAGCTCAATACATGTAACACTGATTTCGAAAAGTAGTTGTAACAAAATGTGCGACATCATTATTGCAATGCATTCACATTTAATTTATTTAAAGTAAATAGAAGAGTATGTATCACTTTAATAGTAAAACTATATTTATAATTAAAGAAGATATAAAGAATTTAAAGACAGAGAAAAGAACTTTAATTAATGCGAATAAAGAAACAGTTGCTTATTTTCCCATAAGCATAATATTGACGCGAGGCCAGTAAAAGTCGAAAAACCTTCTGTGAATTCATTTATTCAAAGATTCTTTGAAGTATTTTTTTATTATTGTTCTACTCTTAACGATAAAAACTCGACGTCAAAAGTTTTAATACTATTGACGTTAACGCTCCTCAGAAGAAAAACTCCGATATTAAAAATGAAAATTTCGAAGAAAATAAAACCATTGTGAAGAAATAAGTTCGGAAGAAATCGATCACAAAGTGACGTGAAACGATCGCGATAAATGTTGTTTCTAAAACAATTTCTTATTTTATTTCCGAAATTTTCGCCTCTTCAAGAAAACGTCGATATTAGAATTGTGAAAAATCTGAAAACAATTATTATCCGAAGCAATCGATTCGTAATATTTAATTTTTTTTTATTTTCTTTATGAAGTTTGATTTTTTTTAAGTTTTATTTCTTTCAAAGCCTTTCAAAGGAAATTCGAAGTTTCGAGTAAGAAATTGATTTTCTTAGAATATTTAAGTAGTTGTATTCATAAAGTAAATAAAGATATCAATTTAAATCCAGGTATTTTCAAGCATCAAACTAAAACGTACTTCTTATTTGCATATTTTTAATGTATAAAATATCTGATACCTATTAAATTTTAAACTAAATTAAATGTGATAAAATACGATTTAAAATGAATGAGTCACACTCGTTTATATATTTACTAATTTAATATGTATCATGCTAAAGAATTTTTTTCAGGAGAATTAGTGCAATCAAAGATTATGACTTAAATTATATATTTAATTAATTTTAAAGTTAACTAAAATATTTCAAACTGTATTTGAAAATCACTTTAAGTATTATATTTTTATTTAGAACAACAACTATTCCCAAATATTGAGTTTCCAAATCTTGATTTAACAATAATTAAGTAAAAATCAAAATGTAATTAAAAATCGTTAAAATAATTTTCCCCACATAAGATTGTTTTCTGAAATTTCGTTTCACACGTTTTATTGCAATGGCTTAAATCAATTAAATATCATCAAATTTCAAAATTGTTTATTAATCATAAGAATTATCTAATTACTTAAATTTTCTAGGCAATACATCATTTATTAATTCCATAAACATTACTTATTATTTACAAAAAAAATTAAAATTATTTACAAAATTATTAAATGAAGCTCTTGAAACAGTAACAGGATACATTTTTAATAATTTAATTAATTATCAATATTATTTGCAAAAAATTTAATAGAAAAATGCAAATGAATAAAATGTAGATAGATTCTTCAAATGCACTTAAATATCAGATGGTTATTCATTAATAATCATATTTTTAACATAACATAATAAAATATTTAATAATATTCAAATGCTAGAAAGAAATATTAGAGTGTGATTTGGTTTGCTTAAAGTATTGCCGTTACTTTTGTACATAATGCTTAGAAAATCTTAAAATTTAAAGTTTAAACTAACTTGTAAACAACATCAACACACATATAAGATCTAGGTAGTCAAGGTGAGAATCAAAAACATAAACTCTTGATTTGTAGGCCAATCCAGTAACTATTCATCAGCAAAATCTCTAAACTGGGGGACATGACTTGTTTATGTTTCTCTTTCGAGTCTACATGCAAAAAATAAATGCTTAAAAAAATAAGTTTCGTTCACTATTGACTATTTCATAAAAGATGCCTCCAGTGATTATTATTATTTATTGATACTTTATATTACAAAATCATCATGATGTTTTCCTTTAAATACTTCTCTGAAAATAAACTAATTTAAAGTGAAAAAAAATAAAACACTTAGAAGATTGTTTACATTTATTTTAAATTGATTCGATGTAATGAAATATAATAATTAATTTGAGACATCTGCATGCTTAAATATGTAAAATTTTGTGTTGTAAATTATAGTTTGAACCAAGATGATAAGGTTTGACATATATTATTCTGAAAAGAAAAGGTAAAGTCAGGAAAAATATCACAATTTATTTTAGTAAAATATATATGAATTAAGATAATATTGTACATCATAAAAATAAAAAGGGCAATCTTTATAGGCAGTAGAAAATAAATAAAGTTATTATTAAATTATTTTCCTTAACATTTGCATGCATCCAATGTCAGAGAATTTAATATAACTCTTCATAAGCATCATTTTTGAGAATTATATTTTAGTTTTATTATTTTTTGAATCATTAAATTTTAATTTCTTTTAACTAGATTGTAATAAATTCATGGAAAATTCTTTGAAAAGAAATCCAATAAATTTATATTGTATTGTTACGATAATTTAATATTAAAACATTTTTAAATATTTAATGAAAATTATTGTATTAGTTACTGTTTTGTTTGCAAATTATTTTGAACTCAAGAAATAAAATTTCACAGTAAAAACTACAATGAATATAATAATATATTATAATTATATACAAATTATTTTTATTAAAATAAATGTCTAATTTTTTTATTTATAATCGACTTATTTATAAAACAATACTTAAAAGAACATGAACAAAATGCCTTTACTCATATAAAAGTTCTTTTTATGAAAATAAATATGAAAATGCATTAAAAAAAAGTCTTTTCAACATATGTATATAAACATTAAATGAATGTTTGTAATAATACTTTCTCTTTCAGAATGAATATAGAAAATATTAATGCAAAGTGCATAATAAAGTTACTTACGTCAAAATCATTCTTCAGTCTTAGTCCTAAATTCTTTCATTGCATGAAACAAAAGTTTCTAAAATTCTTTTTAAGCTGAAAATACTTTCAACGATTTTGAAAAGAGTTTCTGGTAACAATTGTGGAGAAATATCTTAAAACTATTTTTAAATATTCTAATGTTACTGTCACAATTTTATTTAAATTTAAAATATTTTTGAAGTATCTATCGATTATTGTATTATTTGCATTGGAAAACGGATATTTAAATCATTTTGTTCTTGTAAAAAAGAAAAAATTCAGAAAATTTTGAAATTGCAAGTTTATTGAAGTTTGTAAACAATAGCGGTTTAAAATATAGCAGAAAAAATTATTAAGAGAATGTTATAAATTATCTGAAATAAATTATAAGTTTTAAACTTATATTCTTAATTATAAAAACTAGTAGATAGTACTTTAAAATTATATACATTTTACTATTTTTTAGAACAAATGTTTTGACAAAAATAAAACAATTGCATGAACTAGATATTATATTGAAATCGTATTTAATTTTAATAAATTCTAAGGGAAACAGATTTCTTTTTGTTTCAATAGTTGAAATTCTCTAATTTATGTATTACTGCAAATTTTTATTTTTTATTGAATATTTTCTTCATTTGACTAAAACAATGATTCCGTTTAAACATACACTGATATGTATGGCTCACTTTCAGAATTTTGAAGTTTTCATAAGATAAATGGAACTTAAAGAATATTTTCATTTAATATTTAATGAAGAGAAATTCAGAAGAAAAAATAAACTACGTATAATAAGCTCATATTCATTGTTTATGATTGTCACGTACAATAAGCTCATATTGCATACGTTCGTCATATTTTAACTATACAATGTATTGCTCAGTTTTTGAGTCTGTAAAATTCATAAAGCAATTATACCACAATATATGAAAAGCTTTAATCAATATTTAATTTTTAAATATTCTAAAGTTAAACAATATATTATAAGTTAAATGATTTACATATTGCATATTTATGGTAAAAAATCTTATTTTGATTTTTAGTGCCTTAGAAAATGTTTCCTTTTTCTTATATATTTGTTCCTATGGTTTTGCATGGTTCCATTGTAGTTTTATATTAATATGTTTACACAATTTTATGAATTTTTATAAATTTTTTAAAAAATGTTGAATTTATGAAATTAAAAATTATTACTTTTAGTTTCAGTTAACTTTATAAATTGAGAAATTTTACATTTATGCTACACAAAATAAACAAATATAGTATTATCTAAATATTTTAATATAGAAATTTAAAAACATTTTCATATTATACAACAGTAATATTGAAAAAAATGATAATATTTTACATTACAATTTCATGAATTTATAATTCTTTTAATCATAAGCATACGTTAAAGCACAATTCATATAATTTAGCTGTAACTTTATTTATTTCATAAAAGTATTTATAATATTCCTCCTTAGCAAACATGTACTGACAAAGGAATAATGGTTTTCCTATATATATGATTAATTCTGTTTATTGTACATAACAGAATTCCGTCTTATTAAACACAGTTAAAGGTTTAGTGTAAAAGTCTCAAATTTTTTAACTAAATGTAACAATTGTAAATTAAAGTAATTTTAATTGACGTATGGATGGAAATGAGACAAGATCTCTTACTTAGTGTGAAGTCAGCATTTTCTTAAACTGTTTAGTTTGTTTGATATATTCTAGAATCTTAAGACAAACATATTAATCTCTGAAATTATTTTTAATGATTAAGAAATGTTACTATTTTAAACTCAAAAATGAATAAAAAAATAATTTTTCAACTAATTCTAAGATCATGGTGAACTAACTTAAATATAATTTTAATTATGTCATAAGAGTTATTTTTCCCCCTGTAAAATGGCTGTATTTTGTTGATCCATTTAATAAAATGTAATATTTCATAATATTACTTTCTAATTTTAATATTGATGCCATTGAAAATGATTTTCAAATAAAATAAATGATTTTCCTTCAAAAATTATATGTTTATAGAATCTATGAGTGTTATGAACTGCAGAAATTTGTGATATATCATGTCTAAGTACTTGTAACAGAATGCACATTAAACATTATGAACACATATTACATTAAAAGTTACTTTTGTTTGGAAAAAAAATATCTGATATTAATTAAAGAATATTAAGGACAGTTTGAGTGTCTGGAAAAATAGGATTTTTAAAAAAAGCCGATTATATTTATATAAATACTTCTTCATACATCGTAAAATAAAAAATATTTTAGGTTTTATTCATCAGTTTGTTTTTTAAATAGAGAAGTATTGAAAGGAAAATACTAATACTTTGCTTACTACTACATTTTAAATATTTCTACATTCACAAGAATTTTATATATTAAATAAAATTTTATATATTTTGCTTATAACTAACCTTTGATTTTTATTCTGATTGCATCGTTTTCATACATTTTAATTATATTTGTATTATATTTAGCAAATATTATATTTTGTAATATATAATATTTTCTTCACATAACTTTATAAAATGACTAATTTATTAAATGAAAATATTAGTTTGAAGAATCAAAAATAAGTTATTAAAATTATATATCCTTATTATATAATTAATTGACTTCAACAAATATATGAATTTGTTTGATCAATTAATTTATGCATTCGTCCAACTCAATAAAAGATATTTTATAATTTCAAAAGAATATTAATTAAAGTATCATAAAACTAAAAGGATTTATTGTTATATTTATTAATTATTATTTAAATTATTATGTATGTAAGTTTGTATATACATATATGCAAACACTTATGCATATATGTATAAACAAACTTACATGTATAATAATTAGAAAATTTTAAAATATAAAATGAATTAATTAAAATTATGCATATAATAAATGATATATCACGACTACATAGATTAAATTATGTTTTTAATTCATAATAGTCCCAAATAAAAAAAATATATATATTTGATCGCACTCATGTGTCTAGCAACCACATTCCATTAAGTTCTGAGTTTTAAGAATCAAGCCCGAAACTCAATTACAAAATTTTCAATGAAAGAAGCAAGAATAAGCTTAACAATTCTGAGAGAAATCACTTACTCGTCGAAAGTGTCTTCGACTAAAAGGAAAGAGGCTTCGAAAAGAGTTTTCTAAAGTTATAATCTCTTTCAGTCTACGAACTCTTTACGTTTTCCGGAGTGAGTCTGCTTACAAACTAATTCAGTCGTGAAAAGAAGCCTACGAAATCTCTTTGCAAACTTGAACGAAATTTAGAGTTTTCTGTCCTAATCTTTAGCAGTAAGCTTTGAAAGTGAGAAAAGCAATGTTGACAATGATAAGAGTTTTACTCCTGTTGGAATGTGAGCAACAGAGTATTTTTAAACGGATATATATATATATATATATATATATATATATATAAAGATAAAAAAGAGATTGTCTACATTAATTTTAAAAAAAAAAAAACTTCTGAGATCGGAAGTTTAGGTAGGTGTAAGGAAATTTTAAGAGAATAACTATATTTATTGGATTTTTCATCAACTTATATAGCAATATTTAAATATTTAAAAGTAAATCATAAATATGTTACTTTAAAGTTATTCATTAAAAAGAATAATTTTTTTATCAAAAGATTTCCTTTACTTGAAAAAATAATTTTTTGTGTGTTTAATTTAAACATAACTTTCATCTTGGATCTCATGAATATACTAATGATTTTACTTTACTTTCGATGAAGAAGAATACTTAAAAAAACTAGATTATTAATAGCATTGAAAAAGAAATGAACTGAATTTAAATTCGAATTTAAATAATGTTTCCTTAAAATTCATCAAAACTCAGAGGATTATTTTTTAAATTTCATCTAAAATGTTTCGTTTATGATAAAAGAATTTCCTAATTTTCAAAAAAAAAAAAAAGAAAAAAAAAACATTTTAAAACTTTAATTAATAATATTTTCTTGTGCATAAGTCTTTGTTAACAATCTTAACTTTCTAATTTATTTACAATTTACAATTTCAATTATTTTTTAAGCAAATACTGTTAAGTATTCAATGAACCCGTATTCTTATATTTTATAAAATTTGTTTTAATATTTGCAGAAAAAATAACATATTTTTAATGAGATGTTGGAAGATGTTATTAGATTTTTTTTCTACATTTCTGAGATCGTAACATGATTGCGTGTGATAATTTAAACTAAAGCAAGTTTTTCCGTACTCCTGTTGGGACCTATTTATTCATGTTACGTGGTTACAGGTATGCCAATTACGTTCTTTAGGTTGTATTCATGAAAAAGGTAAGCAAGTTTCAACGTCAAGAAGGAATGATAAGAATACAATATTAACTGAAAAAATATGTAATTTAATTAATTGTTGCATACCTTATTTTAAACAAATGTATTATAATGTAAAAATGTTTCCCTGACGCGCTACAACATATCAGTTGCTTTTCTTTCCCTACTTCAGCTACTGGTATCTTCCAATATGTCCATCGAAATCACATAAACAAAAATGATTTAAGATAATCCCAAAATTATTTCATCATATAAATGAGTAATTTAAAATGATCCCAGAATGATATCTTATATTAGAGTTATGTATACATTTTAAAATTTCCCTGTTTTCAAGACTTTTAACTTTACTGTTTTACTACTAATTACTGTTTAGTTTAAAGTGTAAAAATTACTGTTTATTTGTTTTAGTAAACAAGAAGTTTTACTATTTTCACCTGCTTAGTGAAAAACAAAATTTTCTCGTTGTTGTAAGTCAATCTTAGTGAAGGTTTCTTAATGACGGCAGTAATTCAGATAATGTTCTGCAGCGTTAAGCATCATTGCTCTCTTCTCAATCAATTTTTGGTTTGTTTGTTTATTCGCTGCTTAACAGTCATATTTTGCACACGAGGATACTATTTAAACCGGGACTTACAATTTAAAGCAGATTTCGACCCCTATTAACTAGAAGCCCAAGATGAGATTTGAACTTATAAACTGTTGAAGTGAAATCAAGAGTGCTAAATTCTGCCTGCTCAACCGAGGATTCTATTTATGATTCATGAAGTCATTTTTCATCATCGATACAGACAGTTAATTAACCTATGAATTCATAAAACTATGTAGTCAATATTAGATACTCCGACTGGCCGCAGCATATGTTATCCTAAAGTAAAATTTGAAATGAATTGAAATGCAGATTAAAATTTCAGCTTCTTAGAATGCTTCATTACAAGGTTTACAATGAATAAATTGCATTCATTATTTTATCCTGTAAAGATGCACTCTAGTAAGTTAGTATTCAAATTAGATATATAACTCACCAATGGCTCATTTGAAGATTATAACATCATAATTAATTGGTAACGTATGGAGATAAAATATCTGATTGATAAATAAAATTTAGCACTTCAAAAAAACAATTATTATAACATATTGTTAATGCAACAAGTTATATTTTATAATGTAAATATTAATGGAGTAAAAGCTAAAGGGTATACAAGCCCTTTCATTTTCAAGAAAATTTAACGTTTGCTTTAGGAACAAATGCAAATTTATTTTTAAATTTAAAAAGCTATGAGTGTAAATTGTTCATATACAGAATGCTAAATTTATCGTTAAAATATTTGTTAAATATAATTTTATAAATTGAAATTTCTTACATCTGTGGTCCATTATATTATCTTTATATATTGGAGCACAGATGTAAGAAAGAGAAGTAGGTGTATACATTTGCTGCAATCCCAAAATTACCTCTTATATTTCTGTAACAAGAAGGCATTTTTAAAATAGTGATTACAATTTCTTAAACTTTTCTCTTATAGGAAATAACTTATTCACAATTTTATACTTCATCTTAAATATTAATAGTTATTCAGTCTCATTCTTGTGGAAATTACTTAATTTTTGAGTTACTAAAATGATTACTAAAATGCTAACCCAAAATTTCAAACTGAATAAAAAATACATAGTTTAACACAGTTATTTTTCATATCATGAATTGCCATATATGAAATCATGATTTATCATACTCATGATAGAATATGCCTTGATTAAATGTACGCAGGCAAAATTGTTTTGAAAACAAATATAATATAAAAAAAAAAGACTTGGATGTATACCACCAGTTTTTTTTCTTAATATTAATCTTATGTTGATTCAGTAAAATCCGCTTTTAATTTTAATTCTAAAATATTACAAATTATTTAATGAATGTTCGAAAAACTATTCTTGCATTTTTATAATAAATCTTTGAATCAATTGCATTTATCATAAAAAATCTAAGCTAAATCATAGTTTTACTGTTGTGACAAACAGTATTTGAAATATTTGTAGATTATATGAAGTGTATTAAAGTTGTGATTTTACGCTGCATCATTTAAATAACGAAACCTACCAAGTGGTACTTGGTTTGCGAATTTCTAATTCTTGTAAAATATCTCAATTTCAATGACATTGTTTCTAATTTCCTGTTGCAGCCAAAAAGTAAACTTTTTTTAAAAAAAAATTCGTTTTTAGTTGATAAAAATCATCATTTTAAATTTTATGTTTAAGTATCAAAATTACATAACAAGAAAATAATTGGAAATAAAATATATATTTTTTTATAAATTAAAATTACCAACTATTTGGAACTCGAATATCGAAATCAATGCTGTACTTTTATTCTGTAAACATAGTGAAAAAAGTTAAATGATTAAATTTTAATTTTCAAAATATATAATGGGAAAATTACAAACGACATCTATTGAAAGGATTGTTTTACTTTTGTCGCAACTGAACAGTATAAATCACTTGTTTATCTTTTATTTATGAAGTTGAAAGATTATTTCATGTTCTGATTGTTTGATCAAATTGCGACATATTTATTTTACATGAGAATAATATTTAAAACGACGCTGTAAAATTTTTCAACAAATATTTAATGATTCCCTGTTTGATAAACAGTGGTGTGTGAATCATTTCTTTAAATATAAATATTATATAACAAGAAAAGAATATTTAAGTTCTTTCCTTCCATAGTCCTTATTATGCAAGATTTCAATATCTAATATTTTCAAAAACTAGTATATAGTAGCTGGAAGATAAGAAAAAATATTTGAAACTTTCTCCATATTTTAACATAAGACAATATTTCGATTTTACTTCCATATTTTGTAATACATTTTGCTTATCTAAATATTTTGATCATTGTTAAGTTTTATCCTTATATTTACAAAATAATCCAAAATTTATGAGTTTTTCACCGTGCAAATGCTAACTTTTGGTAGATCAATATCAGATTTAAGTCATTATCAATACTGATTTATATGATACTTTTTTTGTTGAACAACAATTTAAACTCGCGAGAAGAACAATTCTACAGACACTTAACGGCTTGCAAAAAGTTGAAGTATCAATCACAAAATAGCTATTGAAAATAAAAGTAGTGAAATTCAAAAGTTGAACAGAAAAAAATCCACAAAATAGTCAAGAAAAGCAGATTCGAACGCACAGATTTACGACTTGCTAATGATATTTATGGCCCACAAGAGAGGAGGGATGAACCATAAAATAGTTTCAGCGTGAAGATCATAAATTTTAATAGAGTTACGTTAATGTTCGCAATTCGCCTCATCACTGCATACGTTAACACTGATGTAAGAGGATAACGCATAGCTCATCCTGAGCACACAGGCATTCATTTATTTTTTTCAATAATCTTGTTGAAATTTCATTCCATTAGAGCCAATATTCAGCAAAAATGAGGGTATTTCTTCACTTCTCCGGTTTCACTACAAATGTCCTCTTATCGATTGAGGAAATGAGAAGATGATCCGTGGAGACCCCCTCAAAACGAGTATTTTCGGTCTCACAAATTGAAAAATCAATATATTTAAAGTAACTGTTTGCGAAATCAGATAATAACAAAAAAATATCAATATAAGCAAACTTGGCGTTTATTCGGTACCTAAAGTGGCGATATCCAGGGAGATGAAAAAAACTTCTGATTCCCATGCGCGATTAGGTTTCACAACCTCATCACTTTGGGACATTTTACTTAAAAATTCCAATAAAAGCAACGCCAAATATATAATCTCTAAATAAAACATTTTTTCTCACTCTTTTACGTAAACATTCAATTGCTTTTATTTCAGATTTAAAGTATTTCATACTAATGAAACTATATTATTATTTGTTATCATGCAGATCTATTAAATAATTTACTACCACCAGTGTACCTTAAAAATATTATTGATAAAATATTTTTAAATTCAAGGATATTAAATCAACTTATATAGACATAAATATATAAATTTCTTGCATTTATGGGATATTTTGTCATAAAAATTAAATGTTTACGCACATTTATGATAACAAAATCTCTAAAGGAAATAAGGTGAATAGATTGCGTACTAAAGTAATATGATTAATTCAATTGATATATTCAGCAATTTATTTTATTAGAATTTTACCGAACATTTAAATAATTTGAAATTTAATAGAAATTTGAAACATTTATGCTTTAAAAAAATTCCTCATTTTGTTAATGATTTAGTTATTGCTGCTTGATATTAAACTCAGAAAATGATATCACCCGAGAAAAAAAGATTTATCTTTTAGATTTCACAAGTTTCTTTTTGAATAAAATTTCAACTTCCTTTTGAACTTGCAATTTAAAACGATGTGAAATTAATAGAATAGCTTTTTAAAATGTAGATTCAATTTTGAATTCTTCTATATTAGTGCATTCATCATTTAAAGAATACATTAGCATATTACCAATCAGCAGTTGTTCATGATGTTTATATAAAAGGGAATAATTTATTTTAAATCAAACTGTAGGAATTACATTTATAAATGTTTTTTTTACCATGTTTGCAAAATGAATTCTTTGATGATGAGCATAGTAAAGATTATATTCCCTAACTTAATAAATGATAATAAGTACCTCTTATACTATGCATACTATTAATATTATTAAAGTAATTATATCAATAAGTTAATATATATATATATATATATATATATATATATTGACTTCAGATGTATTTGTTCTTCGTTGTAAATTAATTAATAATTTTTTACATTATCAGAACATATATCTCAAAACAATCGTATTTTACTTGAATTTATATATTAATATACTATTTGTGAATCTCAAACCCATCTGACTATAATGTTGTTTAAAAATGTTTAAATAACTAAATAAAAACATGCATTTGATGTAGTATTGCTTATGGAAATGTGAGCCAAGACATATTCCTTAAACATTTTCAACGCATACTTCATTGTCACAAATGATATACACACATATATAAAGTATATAGTTATGGATGTAGGGCTTATATAGTTTATAATAATATTTCATCAATGACTCTGTTAAATACCAAGATTATACCAAAAATATACCAAGATTATAGTGTTAAAGTCCTGTTTATATGATTAAGAGTGAGATCTTTTTAGTTAATTACTTTGACAATTATTTGCAAAAAAAAAGTTATTTCGTATTTGTAATATTATAGCGTATAGTTAATCGATATTTTGTGAGTACATTTTAGTGTGTACAGCGTAAATTGATTTCCGGGCTGTCTACTTGCCGTTTGTGTGTTGTATCTAATGTCGCCAGGATAGAAAATTGGAATAATTTCAAGTGCACACTCTACAGGTATGCATAGAGAATAAAGAAGTGCAACATCCATTTCCTTCTTTTGAACATTAGCTAGGATTGAACGCGAGGTTACAATCATGAGTTCTGTCATGGCATAACAGTACATTAAATTTTCTTTATGTGTGTGTGTGTGTGTTTTTTTTTTTTTAATGCAGTGCATTTTATAGTATTAAAATAATATCAGATGTAAAAGTGATCAGTTGATTAATTTTTTCTTAAAGCCTCTCTGATTCAAGTACTTTTCAGTTTCCATAATCCTGCAACTAGTTATTGCAAATCATGATTAACTAGACATTTACCACAAAAAAAGATGTATTTCATCCCAAAGAGGATATTCACGAGCAGCGGAAACAGGTTCCTGAGTGAATCTTCGAATGTCAATATTATTATATTTCAATATTGCAGTAATCAAGGTGTGCGAATTATGTAAAGATACTTATACGTTTATGCATGTACATTATCATGACTCGTACGAATTTAATTTCTGACTGATATGCGCAGACCAAAATATCTTCACCTCCTTTCAAACTAAATAGTATGGTATTTGTGTGTGTGGCTGCGATGTTTGTAAAGGTATGAGTATTAGATTATTTGACTTTGTCAAGCAATTAATTTACAGTAAAAAGTAATTAAGTATCTTCTCAGTATTATCCAATTATTAATTAACCATAAAACTTTTTCAGCTTCAAAAATTCAGAAAATTTTATGAAGAAATTACCATATTTACTAAAACATAAAATAAAGTGATTTAGTTGCAGTTTAACGACGAGTAATCTGTTAAATCCTAACTTTAAACTTCATCTCATATCTCTCGAAAATCCATTACTTTTTAAACAATCTTCTTCCGCATTAACGGGTACGCGTACCCGGGCGAACATGGACCATTAGTGTGAGACATAAATTTCTTACGAGTGTGTCCGGGAGTGTTATTTATGAAGAAAACTGTTATATAAAAAGAAAAGATTCGAAAATTTTTCACGCTTTCTGGACAGCATGTCTGTCATTAAGCTGAAAGTTGAGACAAGCAGCCTTCTCATATGAAGCGAAGAAAAAATACGGCTTCTCGTATAAATTCTCTTTATTACTCTCACTCAATCCAGGCCTTAAAGTTCAAAAAAGATACTCGGTTGCTGGATAACTTTGGAAGGCAAGATGTTGTGTTCCTGTGGCTTAGGAAAATATCGAGTAGCTGACGTTTGATGCCGAGGAATTTAAGGTTAAATATCTAGTAGATGCCTTTAATCATTCAGGAACATCAAAATTTCTGAAAACCGAGCAAAGAATAAAAATGATCGTAAATTTAAAGGGAGTATTCAGAAACATTATGTTAAGAGCTTGTTTTTTTAAGTTCCATAAAATAAATATAGTCTAATTATACTTAACAAAAGTTATGTATTGTTTTAGGAAAAAAACTTATGGAGATTTAGATTATTTATTAAATATTGAAAGTTCTTGTTTGGGTATATATTTTGAAGAAATTGCTATATTTTTATTGAAGAGAATGAAAACTCAGAAATTACACAAACCTATAAATGTTTTTTAATCTACAAGATGGGTATAAATAATTAGTAAGATAATTTCGTTTTAAATTTATTCTTTTTTTTATAGTGAAAAGAATTTATTCAATAAAAATTTAATTAAATATTTGTTTCTGATTAAAGATAAATAATATATATATATATATATATATATATATATATATATATATATATATATATATTGTATAACAGATGAACACGTCTATGAGTATTTATCATTTGTGTGCTTTAAAGAGCAAAATGTTTCTTGTAGAATCATAAAAAGGCCATTAGAAACAAAGATTGCAACTTAAATAGTGGAAATACAATTTCGCAAAATCAACTCCAAAATTGGCTAATTGCTTCAAGCTTAAATAAAAAAAACTCCTGTATTTGTTCTGACTCCTGAAAAGATCATCTCAGTTAGAGAAAATTGAAATCATAATTTATTTTCGTGCGCCAGCTGTAATTAGCAAACAGAGTGGTTCTTCGGCAGAATCGGTATTAGAATATTACTTTCCAATATCAAACGAGGTGTCTTTCTAATATATCTCTATCTATCTATCTATCTATCTATCTATCTATCTATCTATCTATCTATATATATATATATATATATATATATATATATATATATTATGTAAAACAAATGTAGATATGTTCTTAATTTAAATTTATTAGTAATTTTTTTAAAATATGTAAGACTCTAAGTTTTATAAAATTAACAGATTAAATGGGAAGCTTCCTGATAAATAATTGGACAACAATTATAAGAATAAATATTCTATATAATTATGGCAAAATAATAATTTGTATTTTATTCTTAAATTAATTTGAAACA
>JAPDSC010065658.1:13836-32093 GCA_026290005.1 Latrodectus geometricus | reverse complement strand
TATATATATATATATATATATATATATATATATATATATAGAATAAACTTCATTTATAACTAGTTGTGAAATAATAACTAATTTCTTAGATTTTTCTCTTTAAAATAATTTAGTTTGCTTGATGAGCAAAAAGGATAAAAATCTTTTTAAAATAATATTTCAGTAATACAGTACATCAAAGTTTAAGAAAAAAAATTCTTAGTTAGAATAATTATCTTTTTAAATTCCATTCTAATGGTTATACTGATTTAAAAAGCTGGAATGGAAGTATACTATATCTTCATATTTAGCAGAATAATAAAATCTTGATCAATTTAATCTTTTCATGAGTTCTTAAAAATGGAGATATTTTTTTGCTTTAAAATATAAGAAACTATGCAATTGCATCAAATCAGAAACAGAAATTGAATTTTTTCTCTTTTGTTTCATATATTATTGCAGTTTGACTTTAATAATTGTAATTCTTTTCTCTCTGCTAGTAAAAGAGATTAAATAGTGAAATTTTCATTTTATCAAAGGAAACGCATATTTATAAGGAAATTGTGGTTGGATTTAATTAAACAATAACACATATTCTGAAAGCTTATTCAAGATACAATATAGTTGAATCTTAAAGTGACAAATTTACGACAAACGAACTTATCAAGTGTCTATTCATTCAGTTAATATTCAAACTTCAATATTTCACTCACTGTGTGTGAGTAAATGAGAAGAACTAAAAGGGCATTAAAATATATTATCCAAATTATTTTAAAATCGCGGTTTAAATTATTCGTGAAACTCTAAAATAAAATGCTTAAAAAATCAATTCTTTTTAAAAGTTAAATGGATTGCCAAACCAGATTTTTTTAATATTTGAACTCAGTTATTATTTTAAATATAGGGGGTGCATATTTTGTCTAATCACTTACAAGTTTCCGGGATGATCTTATAGGTAAAACAAAACTTTAGTTATTGTCAATTTCTGCTTGTAAGTTTCACTTCAACATAAAATTTCTTTTAAAAATGTTTTCAGGATTATAAAGTGCATGTTCTGGAAAATGTTAACGAACCAATAAATTATATGGGATTTTCTTACTTTATCTTCCTAGTTTTCTTTGAAGTGTTGGTATTTTTATGATGTCCAAGTGATCAATATATGTTTTTCACAAAAAATATTTGCCTGTTTTATGCAGACAAAATTTAATGACTTCAAGCCGATATATCGCATTATACAATTAGGACTTTAATGAAGACAAAAAAGAGCCGCTAAAATCACTACGTGCAAGATGCATAGGAATTTTGATCAGTATTATAATCAGTTTCAACAATGTTTATAAGCATGATGATTCGAAAAGTGCTTAAAAAAATTCAAGTAGGAAATTTAAAATAAATTCTTTTTTTGCGTGTTATGTTTTTATATACTACTCTAAAAATAATGATTAATCATTGATTTTAAATAAACATTAAAGAAGATAGATAAAAATCAGTGTGTGTGTTTGAGTGTTTATTGGAAATGTTAGGACATTGGGTAAGTTTCAAAATTATAAATTGAATACTTATACTTAATAAAGAAAGCGAATTTAAATTTATTAACCTTAATTTCCAAGTACTTATTCCTTCTGAATTGCTGCAGTCGACAGTACTGAATTTGTAATCGCATTCAAAAAATACCTTTGATAAGAAAAAACCCTAATTTATAATATCGATTTTTTCCTGAAAGTATTTTAATTAGTAATCATCTAAATTATTTTAACTAAATACTTTTTATAAAAATCTTGATTTTAAGAAAACTAAATTATTTCATTAAAAAATCGTCGATACATGCCGTTAAACTGTTTCAATCGTTTTTTTTTTCTTTGTATATGTTAATCCTTTTAAATAAAGTTAAGCGTTATAATTAAAATTAGGAATATAAATGTAAAAGTATAAAAATATAATTTAAAAGAGTTTTTCGTAAAAAATATGTGTTTTTTGTATTTAAATGTTTTTATTTTATATTTTGAAAACCCATGCTGTAAAATGGTCCTACAGTTTTATGTATTTATTTAATGAATCGGATGTTTTAAATTTAAAATAAAATATTTTTATCTTTAATTTCTCGTAGTAGTGCTTTTTTAAAAATCGAGTTAATTTCTCAATTTGTTCCAAGCTGCATTTGCGATTTATGTTAGAAATGACTTAAAATAATAATTTGTAAGTCTTTATTGATATATTTTCAGCAAACATGTCATACATAATAATTTAAATTGTTGAATCATATGAATGTTTTATGTGTAAATTCTACTGGCAAATAGAAGTACAGTTTTGCGTATGGTTATTTATATGTAATTAAAATGTTGCTTTGTTTTATAAAAAAACATACTTTTCTAGCCAGTAGAAAATTTATTTGCAGATCAAATCAGAATTTTATTTAGTATTTCTAATAAAAAATTAAATAAACTTATAAATAAAGAAAATGACTTAGGTTGCTGCATTTTTTGTACTCTAGATTTTGAAATTAATGAAAGAAATTGAACAAAAATTTACTACTAAATAAAACTTTTATTATTTTGATATAGAAACATTTTGCTCCAATTTCCTGCCTGCAACTCAACATACGCTACTTTTTCTTGCAGTAAATATAAACAAGATATATTCTACAACTAAGAAGATGTTTCTATTAAAATGTATGCTTAAATTTAAGAGATTTCATAAAGGATTTCAAAAACTCCAATAATAAAATATATGAATTTATCTTATCTTATGTATTTTTACAACGCAAAATAAGTTTTTAAGATATCCAAAGTCTTGTAAGAGATGTGAACGCTCAGCGCTTTCACTATACGGGTGAAATTTTCATAAACTAGGAATCATATTCATGAGTCCCAATTATTAAAGTCAGTAAAATTACCGCTTATTCACATTGTAATATGTGCATGCAGAGATATAAAACACAAAGCACACTCTCCGTTATTCAGTAGTTCTGATAAAACACTGTATAACCATTTCTCTGAAGATCCCTAAACTACCATTAGGCAGTATTTGGATATCTGTCATGTCTCTTCAGTTTAGTATTCCAGTAGGAACGTTTTTAGACTGTGGATCATATTCGCGTATAGCAACAAGGAAAATAAAATCAGTATTTTATCACTCAAGCTGACAAACATGGGTGCTGAAAGAAAGAGTACAATATCCATCTCCAGTTACTGACTATTAATTTACATCGATCACAGAACATTCTCTCTGAAAACTACGATTCTAAACTTAAGCCATGATGAACCTCAGATAATTTAAATGAATGTATGGCAAGATCAAATTGTCGACAAGCACCTCATACATTTTATCGTCTTAAAAATATGTTTACTACTATCTGGAAACTTAATTACGATATTCCTCTAGTAATATTAAAATTCAACACAAATTCCAATTACATTTCTGAAGATATTTATAAATTATCTATATTACATTGGTGTGCAAAACTTAAGCAACAATGTTAATTTTAAGCAGATTGCCATGAAATTGCTTAAAAGAAGTTCTTATCTTCTTTTATGCAATTTCATGCATATTGCATAAAAGAAGTTGCATATCAGTGCAATGAACACGTAATTCAGTAGAAAGGTCATGTGTACGCAAATATCAGTTTTAAAACGACAGGGGTGACGTGAGGGTATGCAAAACGCGTGTGCTCGGCGCACGCAGTTTCAAGGATACAATAAAAGTAAGAACGGAGGAGCACATAAAGATTTTCGTTTCAAGTGCAAGTGAGTTTGTCTGTGAAATATGGCTAGAAGAAATCATCTGGACGACTTCACAAGTTGAAGAGTGATTGGAGAACTGGAGGAGAGGCGTAATGGACCAGTATCTGAAGAGTTTGGAATCAACAAAAGTGTCATTTCGCGGACTTGAAAAGCATTCAGAACTATATGTACAGCTGTTCAAAATGTTGCTGAAGGCCGCCCCAGGAAAACTACGGCAGTGGATGACTGCTATATCGTGTTGCAGGTGAAAAAATCTCAGAAACCAATCAACAAGCACCATTGCTGACTGGTTTTGGGTCAGCAATGGTGCTTGTATGTACAATGCATTGTGTTATGGTGCTTGTATGTAAGGTGGGCAAATATGTCACCTTTGTGACCTATTTTCCCGCCGTCCCGAACGCTGCATTCCGTTAACAGCTCGCCATCAGCGGCACTTTTAACGGTGCCGCTGATGAGCACCTCAAAGAGCACAAAAATTGGACATCTGATCAATGGAGTCGCGTCCTCTTCTCAGATGAGAGTCGTTTCAGTGCCACAAGCGATTCTCAACGCCAATTGATTTGGAGATAGGTTAAGACTCTTTCTGATATGTTACAGGGTTTCATCCCAGTAACATAACAGAAAAAGACCGTTATGGTGGTCCTGAAGTTCTCGTCTGGGGAGCCATTACACTGAACGGGTGGACTGAGCTCAACGTTTTCGACAGAGGTTCTGTAACCGGAGATTACTATTACCAGGAGGTAATCCTTCCGCGTGTGCGTCTGTTCCGAGGTGCCATTGGAGCAGATTTCATTTTTATGGGTAACAATGTACGGCCACATCGGTCTCATGCCATTCACCAGTGAAGACATCACCCGAAGAAAGTGAAGACATCACCCGAAAAAAGTGAAGACATCACCCGAATGGAATGGCCAGTGTAGTGATTTAAATTCCATAGAACTTGTGTGGGATGCTATGGGGTGAATCATTGTGGTACGATTACATCGCCCGGAGAACACGCAGCAACTGAAGCAAATGCTGATTGAGGAATGGGCACTCTTACAGTAAGAACTAGACAATCTTTTGCTGAATATGGGAAGACAGTGCGAAGCAACCATTGCAGTGAGGGGAGGGCACATCCCATACTGAGAAACATCTGTTTGTTATTGTTCCTCTTGGACAGAAAATCTTGTGAAGGGATAGCGTGAGTTCAATAAAGCCTATTTTTGTTTGATTCCCTAGTGTATGCATTATATTCATTTTTCTGTAAATATGCCTTCGTCATCCTTTAAGTACATAAATGATGTGTCTTATGTCTGAATTTCATGATCCTCAGATGATTTATCGCGGATTTATGGCAGAAAAACCACCTGTTGCTTACGTTTTGCACATCAGTGTAAAAACTAACAACTATAAGTTATTTATTTTCCTACAAAATCATTTCATTGGCAAGAGTAAAACTGGGACTGTAAGTGAAGCACTTTTCTCATGAGTTAATGATTTTTAACGATTTAGGCAACTATGGTTTGGAAAATGATTCACAAGTTTTATTATTCTTACAACGAATTAAATCAATTTAATTAACGATTTTTAAACTATGCATTAAAATAAAACGTTAAAATTAATACTTTCATTTTTTCTAAATTTGTACTAAGTAGAATTATGTTTCACCGATTAGTTTCTTAAATGCTGATCTATTTTATATACATTATTAGAATTATGAAAAACGTTAGTATCGTCATCCTGTCTTTTGTATAAAATGAAAAATATAGCATAGAGAAATATATCACACAGTTAAGCTATCATTTAATAACTGTATATTATTAAATGATAGCTTATCTGTGTGATATAATATACACAGACTTTTAAAATTTTTTAAAAAAAGTTTTAAAATGAGCTCGAATTTACTATAAAGCTATGTGTTCTTTGTAATATTTTCTAATATACCATTAAAAAAAACCATAAATACTTTTTGGTATCCTTCTATTTTGCGAACACAGACAATAAATTTTCCTAATAAATTTAGCTATCTTTATATCAAATTTTATCATCACGTTTTCAAAAGGACTCAAAATTTTTTAAGTCTGGTTAAAATCATGAAATGAAGGAAATATACTTTTTATATCAATGATATTAATGATTATTTATCTAATAATACCGTCAAAATTTTTTCAATGCTTTATTGTTTAAGCTTTTCTATGACAAATTTTTTGTAAATGTGGAAATGATTTTGATGAGATTTTTATAAGTTTTCGTTTTTATTTCCCCCTTGTATTTGGCTTACGATAAATTGAAATAAAACTTTAATTGTTGTTATTTTAAAATAATCAATGTATTTCCAAGTGTAAGACAAAATATTTTACACCAATCTTCGGGTTTCATTATTTGCTGATCAATTTTAAAATTATTTTTATTTCTTAAGAATTGTTACAGTCTTGTATTTATTAGAGTCATAACGTATAACAGTGAAATTCTTCTCTTCTTTTATATAATATTTACCTGATATTGAGAGTTAATAACGAATTTATTATCTCTCAATGTGAGACTCCAAATTTCGTCCTGTTAAGAAGATTGAATTAGCATTGAAAAAATTAGGAAAAGGAATATTTAGAAAATTGAATTGGGTATATATAAATATATATATATATATATATATATATATAATGGGCTATTTTTTTACACGAATGGGGCAGATAATTCAGTGTATCTACTTGAGTCAGACTACATGCATACATGCATGACATGCATGACAGTAAATTTAGAAAAGTAATCTAAATTTGGACTGTGATGTTTGTATAAAATGTTTACCTACTCATATTTAATTATTTTTTATACATTCTTATTTGTATAAAAGAATTTTATCCCTCCAAATTGATAATATAATGATATCAGGTATAGTTGAAAAATACGGATTTATTATAAATTATTACATTAAAATGAAGCAAAAAAAGTTTACTACGATTTTATCTTTAAAATACATTTAAGTTCTTCATATTAAAGAAAATTTGATATAATTCTTTGTAAAATGAAATATCTTCATTTATTTAACAGGACTTCTTGTATATTTTGTTGACTTAATTGTTATTATTTTATTTAAAATAGCGCTCTATAAATAACTTCAGAACTTCTAAAATCTTTCATCAATTATCCTATAGCTACTGAGAAAATATCATAAACGCATGTTTATATTATGACATTTAAAAATAGTAATAATTTGAACCATTCTTAATGTTAAAGTCTAATGAGTAATTTGTTTCTTTTTCAAAAAATCATCATAATTCTTTTTATAAATATGTTTTTTTACTATTTTTTAAATGAACGTCACACCTAAAATTAGTAATGTAAAAGGATAATCCGATGCAGAATTGATATAAGCAATATTTTTAACTGGTTGTTATAGACGATTTTTATGACTTGTATATTTCTATTTTGAGTAAATATCATATCTTAATCGCTTTTTCAAATTTAAAGTTAATTTTTTCTGACAATTTAATCTTTGTAATTTCTTACATGTTAAATTTGATAGATTTAGGAAATAATATCTGAAAACGGAATTATATTGCTTAAAAAACAAATCAAAATTTTGAAGAGCGAAAACATGTCATGATATTAAACTGTTTTTTATTTCAATTACAGTAATTATAATTAAATACCATCCTATCATTACACAATCTTTATTTTTTAAAGACAGGCGTATAATTTTTGAATATTGCCATCCATTAACTTTCTAAGCTGAAATGGATAAAATTAGATAATTAGAATTAATTCATTTCACTGATTAATATCAATTCTATATTGTCCTAGATATATTTTGCATTTGAACTCAAAATAAATGAGTGTAACTGAAAAAAAAAATCACAAAAAACGTATTCCATTAGAGATGAATATCACTTTCCATTGTTCCAGGTTTAATGATATGGTTTATAAAAAAGAACACTTATTCTAATCATTCTAAGATTTTCTTTATTTCAAATGGAAAAATTTTATTTCCGGAACAGCCTTTTGCCATTAGAGTATCCATAAAAAGCATTTAATCTAATTAAAGATAGCGACAGCGTGATTCATTTGTGTGACATCGATGTTTGATTAGAATTACTGGAATATTATATCATTTCAATCTTTTAAATCACATTATGTGCAGTAAAAGATGAAACTCTAGAAACTGGATAACATAGTAACGAAATTAAAATGTACTTGGTTTGTGTAGATTTCAGAGGAAATTAAACAATGTTACTTTTAATGAAGGTAATTCCGTAAATGCATACAAGAGCACACAAAGCTCAGTCAAAGAATCTGCTTAAATGTTTAAATTATGATATTAATATCAGAATAAATACTTAACAAAATGTTCTGTAATAAATTCAATCACTGACAATTTCCAGTGAATACATGTTGTCAAAATTTGTAATCACTAGTCAAAAATTAAATTTGAATATGCATATTTTACTTTTTTAATTTAATGTAATAATTATTTCATGAATTAACAGAATTTGTAGATATTCACATTTAGCTGAAAATATATAAATCTAAGTAATTTATTTTTAATAAATAACATATTATGTATAATTTCATATTTATAAATTAATTAAAAAAATCTACAATTTTTATTCTAAGAATTTGAGTCATTTTATTCATGAATAAAATATTTTTTTCTTATTTTAAAGATTCAACTGAAAGAAATATTTTTTAAAAAATAATTTGGTCATGAATTGCTGCGGAATGAATTTCAATAATTTAAAATTGGACAAGAAATTCAAAACAATATAAAAAATATAGATTGTTTTCATTGAATTTATTATTGATATTTATTAAATTATCTCAGAATCATCTATCAATCAAAGTCTTTACAAATTCAATGACCACGCAATATATTTTTTTGACATTGGAATTGATAAATGATTTTTAATTATTTTTCTTCATTTCGATGATTGATCACAAGTTAGCAAAATTATTTATCTTTTATTATTAGTCTGTCAAAAACCGGATTTATTCAAATGTATTTTGATTATTATTAATTTTTAAATTTTGCGGTTCAAAAATATTTTTTTAATTTATTGATATTTATATAATAAACTTTGCTTGGTACTTAATTATTTATGGTGGAATGGTATAAAAAATTCCAAATACACTTTATAGAAATGTAATACATTATTATATAATGGAATACTTTCTTGTAAAAAAATATTTTCCAAAAGTTTCTTTACAAAGGTTCTTGTAATTAAAAAATTAATGTAATTTCGTTACACAGTTTATTAAAGTATGTAAATCAAAAATGATAAAAACAAAAGTAAATGTTGATCAGTTTTGCGTCCTTAAGCAAATATATAATTTAGTATTGTTTATAATACATATTTTTTTAAATTATATAAAATATGACCGCCTTAGTAATTATTTTTGTCTAATTATATTTTTTTCTTTATCAGTAATATAATTACTAAAGCTCTTCGTGTTAAATAAAGTTGAAATGTTATGTTTGCTTAAATATAAATTTAGAATACCTAAATTAATCAGGACAAAGAATATTATGCCTTTTAAGACGTTTTCATTTGCAACATTTTATGGTAATTTTTTTTTATTTTTGATTGGTTAACATTCAATCTTGGTTTTCACATAATTATACAGTATCTAATATGTAAAATTAAAGCATTTTTTGTGATAATAAATACTTAATTTTTATATGATTATACTCATATAAAATTTTTATTTGATCCGCTATACAAAATTATATTGTTGAGATTTGTAATGATAACAATTGCTTTAAATAAAATAAGTCAGATATTATTTTGGACTTCTAAAACGTAGATTACCATTTGAGATAGTACAAAATTATTTGCTTTATTATTATAACACAACCTTGTTTACATTTTGATATTGTATACGTCGATTAAATGTATTATTTTTTTTAAATTAAAAGAGGTTAATTTCGAACAGCTTGATTATAACATATGTCTAGTTTTATAGTAGCAATTCAAGGCTAATTTCAAAAGAAGAAATTCGTCCATAACTAATATTTGAATTGCTAATTTTTGGAAAGTTATTTTAAATTAAGAAAATTTTATAAAATTAACTTAAAACATTGTATTAGTGAATTGAAAAAAATGGATAAAATCACTTAACTTTTCTAACTGAATTCATATTTTTAAGATATTCATTTCTACATACATTTTGCTAATAAATTTTTCTAAGTATTGAAAAAATTATCGCTGTTATTAAGAAAGAATTATTCAATATACTTTTCATTTTTTTTATATACATAGATGTTAACATAAGAAAATCGTAACTTTTTTCTAATCACATCAAATCAAAAATATCAATTTCTAAAAAGTAATGATTTCTAAGTATCAATAAACGAGTATTTCTTTTTCATTTAAAAATAAGTATTAAGGAATTTCTGCTGAAGAATAACTGTTTTTTTATTTTTAATAGTTTATTTTCTATTTGTATATAAGTAGTGTAATTTGTTTGAAAATAACAAGAAGTAGTATTATTGTTTAGTAAACATTATCTAAAACATATGCATAAATATACGATTTTCAAATGTGATTTTTCAGTTTTTTAAAATTTTATTTTTAAGGAGCTGCATAAATACTTTAAAATGCTTAAATTTTATTGAATATTAAAATTTGTGATGATATCTAAGCATTTGACAGACCGTGAATATAGTTTACTTGACTCATATGCAAACACAATATAAACATAAAGTATATATACTGTAAAAATATTAATTTATTATCCTAAAAATACATTTTAGAATTATTTTTGATTTAATTTGAATTTGGTTAAATGGCTCATAATAAATTTTATATATTATATTTATTATGTGATAATTTACTTTTTATTGTTTTACTGAGTTTTCTTAATTTCAAACTTTCAGCAATGTATGATATATATATATATATATGCTGTTTTGATCAGTAATCTGCAATTCATGAGCCAACTTAAAGAAAAAGTTATGTCATTATTGGTATTATAAATAATTATTAAGCATCAAACAATCATCTTAATAATCGAATACGTACAATTTAATTAATAGAGATTTAGAATTCAGAAATCAGATTTTAGAACTTATTTTGTCTTAAATTGTATTTATTTTCTTTGCAGAATATTTCAGTTCTTTTAATCAAATAAATGATTTAAAAACAGTATTTGCATCAAGGGAATGGAGAGGAAGAAGGTAGGGGATGAAGATACTTTTTTATATGAAATAATTCTTGAGGTTATCCTTGCCACAGCAGCCAATGTTTAGAAGTTTGGTTTGCTTATCTTATAACGATCTTTTTTTACACCCGAGGGCAAATTAGCTCCCAACTCTAAGTTTAATGCGAATTGCAAGTCACTAAAACATATAAACACGAAGTAGTAATTAAATCCACTAGTTATTAAACTAAAAGCCATTTAGCCAAATGTTTGTTATTTTGCATAAAAATTTGAATGCAACATTTATTGAAGTGATTATATATTATGAGAAATTTTATTCTATATTGTTGCATATCATTCTCTGATGATTGAATCTGTTACCGGATTTTGAAAATTATGGATTTTTTTATGCATTAAGGATATTTAAAAAAATGACTTCCTGGAAAATTAGGCTGAGAATGAATGGTGTCATAAATAATACTACATCCTTATTTGCAGTTACTACAGTGGAATCTGTAAGTCTAAATTTCATGATATTGATATGTCATAAGATTCATAATAAAGGATATCTGCTGTTAATATCTGAATCTTATGAGTGAATTAGTTTTTACGACAAACAGCATGATACAAATTACAGACAAATTATTAAACATTGCGCGTGTTTTTTTCCTGAAATTGACGTTCAGTGCTAAACCACAGAAATTTTACAATTTTTCATTTAACTTTTTCTCTATCTTTATTTTCCATCTTTTTGATAATATGGTTAACTTTCAAATTTTTTTTTAAAATTAAAACTTGAATAAAAACTATTTTATGTTAATAGAAGCCAAATAAGTAACATAGTTGCTAACAAATACCTTCACACCAATCAGTTTTAAAAAATATACTTTGATTCTTCAATGATTTTGGTTAATTTATTTTAAAAAGTTCTGGTAACTGTCTTTAAAGAAAACTAAATGCAAAATTTTATAAAAGGTTCTCAGATATAGGATGAAAAAATAATAAATAATTTTGAAATTTTTATATTTTTAAGCAGCAAACAATATAATATACGTATTTGATAAAAAAAAAAGAGAATGAAATTTTGATGAAATGTCTATTTACACAACTTTTGTAGTTTTCTTGTTAAAGCCATTTTTTTCTATTTTTAATTCAAAAATTTCCCGAAAATGTTAATCGTTTGATAATTAGTCTACATCAATATTTACTTAATAAAAACATAAATGATTATACTAAAATAAGAAAAAATATTTTAAATTAAATAAAATTTGATGAAAATTTTTGACATTTTAAGGGAGGGTTTATATTTTTACGTTAGTTGCTTGACAATCCAAACTAAGCAACAACAGTATTTTCAGAAAGTAAATTAAATGGCAAAAAATGACTATATGATCAAGCTATTCAGTGAAATACTTTATTTATTATCAATTGATAAGTTAAAAATCAAATTTTAAACTTACGAAGTTTTATGAAATCTATTGATGTAATTCGTAATTTTTAAGCAGACGCTATTTTATTGTCATTATCTATATAACTGTAACAGAAGTGGACATAAATTTTGACAAACAAATAGCTGTGCTAAAAACTATAAACCTATAAAATAACCTTAATGCAAACTGTAAAAAATAAATAAATAAATAAATAAATAAATAAAAATTGTTTTTCACTTTTTGCATTCAGGATATTTTATTTCATATATAAATTTAATTTTTGTCTTTTGCATTTTTAAAAGGAAATTTTAGATTGTAGTTAAAAAAATATTTAACAGAAAATGCATTATTTTAAGGAAATTTCTTTGCGTACAGAATGTTATTTCTTTAGGAGATGATATTTTATTGCATTAAATAACTGCCTAAATCAAAACATAATACAGATGAAAATACAAGACATATTGCATAACTTGGTGAAACATAAGTTGAGAATAAAAATTAATGCAGTCAAGAAAATGAAATTAGTATACTTGAATTTCTTTTTAGAAGATAAATATCATAAGTATAATTTCATTGTTTTACTATAGTTTTAAAATTTTCTAAGTAAATTTACATATTTGGTATATTAAAGTAGTTTGGTATTCTAAAATAATTTTTTTTATTTAAGATGAATTATGGAAATTGATTTCTGGTTAATTCATCTTACTTTATTAATGATTAAATTTTAAATTAAAACATATTTACATTTCTGGTTTACTCAAATAAAGAAAAAATTAAAAGAGTGTAAATTTTTTAATTTTTATATATAATCTTTAATTTTTTTATACCGTTATATTAAGAGTTTTTGGTATTATATTGTAAAATGCAAAACGCATTAAAAGCTCCTGTACGCAAAAATTATTGGTATACCGTTAACTCGTTTTCATTTCGAAAGCAGTTAACTATTCAGGTATGGGTATTATAGAGGTTCGAAATCTACTTTAATTTCGTGGCCCAATTAGCTTTTATTCACAAACACAGTTTATCATTAAGTGAAAAATATTAAGTCAAGCATATTATATTTATTTTAATCATTTAAATTCACTATGTTTACTTAAACTATAATATTTGAATTTTGATAAATTATTTGCCTTCAATGACATTATATTTTTGTTATTTCAAAAGGGTTTTTTTGTATAACAACGACATATTTTTAAGATTTGAATGTTACTTAAATATTTTATAGAAATTAATTTAATTATAAATTTTTATTTCATTCTTTCAAATCTTTATAAAATATACATTTATAATATAAGTGTACTGAGTTATATTTATATAATTAATAATATTCTGCATCTGGATGTTTTATATTCCCTTTTAATATTTTCAAATCAATATTTTATTACCATTGTTGCTTAAATTTATATCTTTATACATTAAAAAATCTTGTTTTTCTCATATAAAACTTTGTTTTATTTGTACCAACTTACCAAATATTCAATAAAACAAGTTGGAGGAAGCAATGAATTTATATAATAGATGCAGTATATTTAAATTGTGTTTGAGTCTCAAATGCATTCTGGAGTTCGTCTCTGCCATTAATTTCATACGCATTAGCATTTCCGGAAGTCATAAAATGACGCATAAACATTCAATGGGTATTTTTTATTTCACGATGTAACAAAAATGTAAGTACAAATCATAAAAGCATAGAAAATCAAATAAAAACAAGGAACACAAATTTTTATTTCCGTCGACCATTAAGGTATTCTATCTTTTCCTGCATAATATTCTCGTTTTCTCTTAGCGAAATTTCTGTTTTATTGATTTCTATTTCGTTTCGTATTTCCGTCGAAGCTGTCATAAGAATTCATCTTCTTCCTAAAGCAGAAAAAATCTATTGTTAAATTTGTCTCTGGGCTTGTTTGCAAGTCTACCATACAATCGGTACATTATTATTTTCGTGGTAGGACATTGGCTAAAGCTTCACTTAATGTCACTTCGAGATGTGTTTTTTCCTTGCTTGCAAAGACATTAGATTTGGCTGTCGATCGGTTTTTAATGTGATGCAATATTGGAATTTCCCGCCCTTAATTTCGTTTCCAAAAAGAAATGATTACGATTTGGAAGCGTATTATTTTAACATTTTTCACGGCATAAACTGTTTAAATTTTTTTATGACTTGAATTCTTTATTTGTTTTGAATTTAATTTATTTTGATTTAAATATTATTCGAATATCTTAAAGATTAAAATGAGAAAATATATTTAAACTTGTAAATAAAAAGTGTCAAAAATTTTAGTTTGTAAACAAATAAGTTAAGAATACTTTAATATTCCATCTATAAATAATATTGTATCATATTATTGTTTTCTTATTTGTAAATAAATCATCACGTGCTAATTTTTTTCATCGTTTCCTTTAAAAAAATAGATAAAAATTCTTAAAAAAATTTGTGACTTCCTTTGTCATCATGAAAAACATTTTGAGGGATCAAGTTTATTCCGTTGTATATGTTACTTAGAAAAGAAAAATACGACTATCAAGAAAATAAGTAATTGTATTTTTAAAAGGGTTATTTCCAAAGAATGCATTTAAAGTAAAACATAAATTATTGTTTTACATGCTTTATAAATAATAATATAACATATAATTCATGTTTAAAGATTTGGTAAACGCTTATATAAATACGTCACTGAAAATTTACATAAAACACATGTTCCTAAATAAGCCATAAATATTTTGTTATTTTGACATAAGCTGAACAATAAATTTCTAATTTTTTTTTCATATAATACATTTAGTTGTATATAATACATATTGTTATTATAATATATATTCCCTAAAATATAAGAATATCAAAACTGTTTTATTATAAGTATAGAATAATTTCACAAATTTTTAAAACTTTTTTGATTCCAAATGTAATTAGTCTTTTCTAATGCTTAACTATTTTAATTTATTTAAAATTGTCAGAAAATGCATTATATAATGAGCTGGAAGACGCATAAGAAAATGCATATAAAGATCATTAAATTCCTGTGTCAATATATATATTAAGGAAAATAAGATTTTAGAACCTAGAAGTAAAATACTCTACATACCAAAAATTGGTGAAAAATCACATCAACTCTAAGAAATAAGCCCTTTCCTGTAATATTTAAAATGTTGGTAAATAAATACTGCTGGATAGTATGATATTATGCAAGATAGTGACGCTGCTATCAGAGTACATCATTTGCAAAAAGATAACAATGGATGTCTCAGAGTAAGTCGGCAATTGTCACAGCATGTCTGAAATTTGAAATCTGGTACAGCAAAATTGTAAAAAAAATAATTTAAAAATTCCCTCTAGGTATCATTTTACCTTACAATTTCGATCGCAAGCAAGTGGATGATTCAAGCCAGATAGAGTGGCTAGATGGTTGAATATGAGTACGTCTGTGGTTCATAGACGTTAGCAACAATTCCATGCATCGAAGGATTCATGAACGTGGTCTTTACGCAAGGCTAATAGTCATTTCTAATTGCAATAGGGAAGTTAACACATCCATTTTACACATGATCAATGGAAGGCTGTTCTCTATAGTGATGAGTCCAGATTTAGCCTCGAAAGCAATATTAGGTGTATTTTCATTTGGAGAGAAGGTGGAACTAGTTTTTATCCATCAAACATTCGATAAAGAGATGCTTGCGGATCAGGCACCGTCTGTGTTTGGAGTGAAATCTCTTTGGATGGCCGCACAGGTCTCTATGTCTTGATCAGAAAACACATGAGTGCACGCTGAGGTAAGCTCTATCACAGGATCTAAACAAACTAGAACTTCTTTGGGATACTCTAGAATGAAGTGTAGCTGCTCTCTAACTTCTTCCAGTACCCTAGCCACGGTTACAAGAACTACGGAAGAGAAATGGCTTGCAGTTTCTGCACAATAAATAGACTACATAATTGAGAGCGACACACATCGCTGCATGAACTGTATTGCATCTCGGGGCATCATTCCCCATATTAAAGGTGCTTTTCCAACACAAACTTATACCTCCTATTTTTTTCATTGCATATATATGCTAATTTTTGCAACACCATAATTGTCTGATGGTTATTGTACATAACATTGCACCATCGTATGTGTTGCAAAATGTGTATAAATTTTATTAAAATCCACATGTAACTTTTAATATAGTGTCATGTTTTAATTTTCCTTAATTTATGATGACAAATGTCTATTCATGAATATTCATTTTTTAATATATAATCATCATTTCATTATAATAAATTCAAGTCGTAAAATCAATTAGTTTTATTTGATTTTATATGAAATTCATGGTATGAACATGACCCTAAACGAAAATACCATTAAAAAGCTTACATTTTGTTAAAAATATAAAATTATTATAAGTGACTTACTTGTAATAGAAACTAGTTTTTTCACAGAAAATATTTTTCTTAGAGAAAACCTAGATTGTTTCTCTTTCAGTGATACTTTTTATAATAATAATAATAATAATAATAATAATAATTGAATATTTTAAAAAAGTGTAAAATTAAATTTCTGACATTCTGGATGAAATATTACTCATATATGAGTTACAATATTTTAAATATTACTTAAATATCAGTGAAATACAATTTTTTGTAGCATTTTTACTTTTCAATTTATATTCGAGTATTAATTTGCACGATTGCATGTTTTTATGTGTCTTTCTTACTTTTTTTAATATTTCTAACCAAAGAATTTCTTAAGCATTATGTAAATCAAATTTGTTAACTAGATTAATGCATTAATAAATATATAACCATTACTTAAATTTTAAAAATTTTTAAAAAATGTTTTCCAAAACTTATGATTTTACATTCATTTACCGTAAATTGTGATAATTCATATAGTACGTTTTTATAAATTTACATGAAATCCCATGACTTAATCAAATATAGGTCATTAGAGATACTTAACATTATTATGAAAGTAATCATGTGAGACAATAACAATGTATGAAAATAATATGTTTTTTATATAATTATAAATGAAAATTTTATGTAAATAAGAAAATCCCAGAGGTATTTTACATTATTTTTATTAACATTTCAAGCAGTTATTCTGAAGTACTGGATGTAGATTACTAGGATTATCTTTAACAAAATATTTTCCTAAAGAAACATTAAGATTTAAAATAATATGATGAAAAGTAAGCAAATTCTTAAGACTGTCGCAGAGAAATATTTAAAAGTGTCAAGATAATAATTTTGATGACACATTTTCTGAAATTAATGTTGTTTTCTAAAGTTCCTTTTGCATTCTCCCTATTCCATGTAAGTTCTTTTTGCACTATTTTCTGAAGCGGAAAGAAAACGCGGGCTTCTGGGACAGTTGAGTAAATAGAAAAATGGTGACTCATATTTCATAAATTTTAAATTTATTTAAAAAGTCTAATACTGAAAATGCACTGAATCTCGTATTTGCTGCTTTAGTAAGAAAATAAAGGCAGGTATTTATCAAACAGAGCTTCACTGAAAGAAATATTAATTGAACGAATGATTAATTAAAAATATAAATAATATAAAACTAAGATCCATTTGAAATAACTTTCAAATTTTAAATCAAAGTTAATGCTTCTTACATTCCAAAGCGGTCTATTGAAATTCTTACATATTTTTGCTATTAAAGGAATGTGTACATAAATTCCACTATAAAAAGTAAAGAAAATATAAGAAATAGGGAAAGTTGAGATTAAAATTTGCATAAAATTGTATACATTTTCAAAAAAAAATTATTTGTAAATTCTGAATTTTACTATTTTACGTAAGTGAAGAATCTCGGTTTCTGAATCTAATATTTAGTATTATTTAAAGGAATAACATAGTGATGGTCCTATTATATGCAATGTAATCATATTATTTGATGGTGTATTTGGTGGTTAAGTATATATATATATATATATATATATATATATATATATATATATATATATATATATATATATATATATATATATATATATATATATATATATA
>JAPDSC010065652.1:10399-21152 GCA_026290005.1 Latrodectus geometricus | reverse complement strand
TCTATCATATACTTAAACTGATCTGTCTAGCTTTTTCATGAAAACTGAATTATGTACTTTAACGATTACACATAACTTACATATGTTTGACTCATCAATTATTTGTAGTTCCTTCCTCATAAAATAGGAGCTTGAATTATTTTTAGCCTATTACAAAAATATTAATTTATTTATATTATGATGCACTTTCTAAGCGATAGTGACAGATGGTTCTAAATCAATATATAAATACTCACATTTTCCGCGTCTGTTTTTCATTCTTCTTCCAGCAGTCAGTGTAACCAAAATGTGCCCTTTTAACGGCTGGAAATGGCAACACTATTATGATACTGTGAAAAGGAAAAATATTACTGCAAATCTTTTTCAGGCCTTCCGAATCACTGGGTCAGCCAGAGAGGATCAAGAGATAGCTTTATTTACTCCAACTGATGATAAGAATAAGTGCAGGTCACGGTTGCTCTTTTCGACCTGTTTACCAAGTGTTTCAATTTCTTTCGATTCAATTATTAACTTATAAAAAATAACTTCTAAATTAAAAATATGTATAAATTGGCATAAATTATTTCAAAGTGACGCTAAATAGTTTTACATTTATTCCATAATATATATTTTATAAAAATCAAAACTATAAAATGTGTCATTCTCAAAAATAGCTAAAAATACTTTAAATGCATCATTTTAACAACACAGGGAAATTATTTAAATAAAAAATATCAAATTTTTTATCATCACAGTGATGTGTGAACTAGAAAAACAATTATTAGAATTAAACTTTTATTCATGGAAGCGCAAATTGTTGATATCAATATTAAAACAATGTATTTAGCATTTAGTTTCGTTAATCTGCGCTTTAGGTCCCCTACTCTCCCAACTTGGCGATAAATGCACCAATCGTGGTAAACCAGATGTTTTTATACCTAATGAACTCTTTATGGCAACCTCCGGAGGAGATAATTTGCGCTTTTTCGCGCATGCTCATTAATTGGTGTTTTCTTTTAGCATTTTCATTGGTCGTTAATTAGTTTCAGTTTGAAAACTCGGTCATTTTCATTGGTTGCTATTTAGTTTAAAACCGTTGAAAATCGTACTCCATTATCGCCATGGCAACAGCGTTTTTGAAAACCCGCCAAGTACGGGACCCACAACACACTTTCGCCAAGTTGGCAGAGTAGGGGACCTAAAGCGCATTTTCACCTTTAGTTTTCTATTATTGGCAAGAAATTGTGTTATTTGGCCTATTTTTTTGCTTGTCTATAAGATTTTTTGCATGTACCGAATATTAATTAAAATTTTTTTAAGTTCAATTAATTTAACAAAATTATTAAATATATAAAAAAACTATAAAAACTAGATATTAAAAAATTTTTAAAATTACAAAAACTTTTAGTAAGAATAAGATGCTTTATTTAGAATACAAAAGAAAATTTTCTGAGAAATAAAAGAGATAAGAGTAGAAAATGAAATTAAAAATAGAAAAATAAAAAAAAAAAAAAATTGGAAAATATCGTGCGTATCAGGTAATTCTGTAGAATAAGCAACAAACAAAATGCCCAAATTTATGAAAAAGAAATCAAAAAGAGGACAACGAAAACGGAATATTTTCTAAAGAAATTAGAAAACATAGTTAGGTATATTTAAAGGTTAAAATATTTACCAAAAAAATAAATATATATATTTTATAAATCCTCTTTATAGGAAAAGAAATAAATCGGAATAATTAACTTTTCTTCAAACATTGAAGTAAGAAGATGGCAATAAGCGCATTATAGCTTATTGCCATACGAAAGAAATAAAAAGAATGGTGTTGCTAAAGTAAGCAATATCTCTTGCAGGGGAAATCACAGTTAAAAGTGAATAAATAAAATATTATTATATTATTAGAATGAAAATAAAAAACTTTATAAAAATGATTATAAAGAATATTTTAGCTAAAATTTTAAAATATAATAGCTAAAATTTTAAAATATAATAGCTAAAATTTTAAAACATCGTCAACAACACAGTTAAAAAGGAATAGTTAAAAATAACTACACTACTGGCCATTAAAATTGCTACATCAGGAAGAAATGCAAATAACAAAATGATATTTATTGGACAAATATATTATACTAGAAATAACAAGTGATAAAATTTTCAAAAAATTTGGCTGAATAAATCCTGAGAAATCAGTACCCAGAACAACCACCTCTGGCAGTAATAACAGCAGTTATACGCCTGGGCATTGAGTCAAACAGAGATTGGATTGCATGTACAGGTACAGATGCCCATGCAGCTTCAACACGATGCCACAGTTCATCAACCGTAGTGACTGGCGTTTGGTGACGAGTCAGTCGCTTGGCAACTATTGACCAGACGTTTTCTATTAATGAAAGATCTGGAGAACGTGCTGGCCAGGACAACAACCGAACATGTTCCGTATCAAGGAAGGTCCGTACAATACCGGCAACATGCGGTCGGGCATTATCCTGCTGAAACGTAGGGTTTCGCAGGGCTCGAATAAAGGGTAGAGCCACGGGTCGTATCACACCAGAAATGTAACGTGCACTGTTCAAAGCACCGTCAATGCAAACAAGAGGTGACCGATACGTGTATCCAATGGCACCCCATACCATCACGCCAGGTGATGTGCCAGTATGACGATGACGAATTCATGCTGCCAGTGTGCGTTCACCACGATGCCACCAAACACGGATGCGACCATCATGATGCTGTACACAGAACCTGGATTCATCTGAAAAGATGAAGTCACGCTATTCGTGCGCACAGGTTCATCGTATATCACACCATTGAAGGCGCATTTGTCTATGACGCAGCGTCTAGGGAAGCCGCAACCATGGTCTCCAAGCTGAGAGTCCATGCTGCTGCAAACTGTTCGTGCAGACACTTGTTGTCTTCCAAACAACCCCGTTTCTTGACTCTCGGCTCGTGACGTGGTTGCACGATCCATTACGGCCATGCGGATAATATGCCTGTCTTCTCGGCTGCTAGTGATAGGTGACCGTTGAGATCCCGCATGGCGTTCCGTATTATAGTCCTGATCCCATCGATTCCATATTCTGCTAACAGTCATTGGATCTCGACCGACGCGAGCAGCAATACTGCGATAAGATAAACCGCAATCCCGGTACGCTACAATTCTACCTTTATCAAAGTCAGAAACGTGCTGGTACGCATTTCTCCTTCTTACATGAGGCATCACAATAACCTTTCACCAGGCAACAACGTTCAAATGCAATTTGTGTATGAGGAACCGGCTGAACAATTTCCTCATTTAAACACAATGTAGGTGTCGCTACTGGCGCCTGCTTTGTCTGAATGCGCTGAAAAGCTAATCATTTGCATATCACAGCACCTTCTTCCTTTTTTTATAAATTTCACGTCTGTAGCATGTCGCCTTCTTGGTGTAGCAATTTTAATGGTCAGTAGTGTAAATAATTAAACATGCAATTTTGTTCTTATAAAAAAACTTTAGTTCTGAGATTTCGTAATATTGCTCATAAAAAAATTCTAATATTCAAGTAAACGTTTCTGAACAAGCTTTAAGAAAAATTTTCTTTGGGTTTTCTGACCACAAAAAGTTATTTAAATATAGAAGCTAAATAATTAATTAAATGAATTGTAATAAATTGTGTCAATTGGAAACACTGTTATTTACCTAATTTTTAGATTACTACAAAATATTTCATATAAAAAGTAATTAATTAGAATTAAATTGTTTATTCAATCTGACATGAGAGATAGTTTGTGACTTAAACTCATTACAATCAGAATTGAGAGTCGATAATATCTGATAATTTGCCCGATTATTGTTTATCAAATATGATAATCTCGGTCATTTTGTAGTTTAAAAATTATAATCATATTAGTGTTTACCTACTCATGACAAATATTATGACTTTGAAATTGAGAGAAGTCTATGTTTTTATTACATTTTGAAAGTTAATGTACTCTCCAACGGTCAGTTTATGTGCTGATCTCAATTTATGTGCGCAGCATATGAAAAGGTCCATCCAACTGAAATATAATTGACCAATTTATCAACAATAAACAGCAGGAATGGTTTTATCAACCATTTAGTTTTCTTCTATTTTTTCTTATACATTTAGCCACATTTAATACATTTTGCGTCAACCAGTTTGCATAATGTATCCATTGTTACCAGAGTAAAAATTAAATTTCTATATCCAGTGCTTTCAAGTTCCTAGTTCAATACTGGTTTGTACACAAATTTTCTTATTAATATACTTATTTATCTTTCTTTCATTTTGCATTAATTTTGCTAAGTTCGCTGTTCAATTTTGCTTTATCCTGAATCCGTGTCAAAAAGCAATTTTTAGTTATTTCGTAAGATAAGATAAGATTCGTAATGTAATGTTCTACGTTTTTTATGCGGTCATAAAAATACTTTTTAATCGATCCCCACACTAAGATAGATTTGAGTGTAGTGAATGAGATCTTTATAATGTTAATGTACACCTAACTACCAAAAGAGTAAATATCGTCCTATGTACGTCCCTCCATATTTGATCCTCGGACATCTTGGATGTGTTTTGAACGTCCTGTGGACAGGAGGTACTAAGAATGTTCGTCGTTTAATGACTTCATTTGGACTACCTGAGGTGACATCCATTTTTAGACCAATCTCTAATAGATGTTCCGATTCAACACTTCTGGTGTTAGATTTCGTTCAAAAATTTTAGTTTTGTCCTATATTGCATTTGATAAATAAATGTTAGAAAGTTATGGAAATTGATGTGTTCAGAAATTTTGCACCCTTTAAAGAAGATAAAATGTGGCTTATTTTGTCATTATATTCGAAACTTCATATATTTCATTTACAAATTTGGCAAAATATATTTTTTTGATTATATGAGTTTAAAAGATGATTTTCAAAGACCAAATATGCAAAGAACACAGATGAAATTTTACAGGTAAGCTTTTATTTTTTCTAATAATCTTTTGAATTACTAGAATTTAGTCTAATTCTAATGATTTCCAGTTAATTGAAAGATAAAATTATTTAAACTATAATTATAAATTACGTTTAAAATGTTTATTCAAATTTAATGCCTTTTCCCTGCTATACCAGAAAAAAATTTATGACTTATGGAATAAAAAAAGCCTTTGTAGATATTTTTTCTCAACAATTTAATTTATAATGCATTTTTAATTAGAAGTTACAAAAGTTTTCTGCAGTACAGTTTGTATTCCAATAATTTGAGTTAGTTTTCTTAATTATTCGAGTTTGAATAAATATTAATATTAAGAATAGTTTATTAAAACTAATACACACGCAAATATATATTAGGAATGAATTTTATTGAGTGACACAAATTATGATATTGCAGACTGAAAGCTACGAGTCAAGGTCATTAGTCCAAGGCTGAGCATTTGCTGAAGGTCAAAAACATCTCCATTCAGACCAAATATCTGAAAACATACTTTTGACATCTTCTTCAACTATTTTGAGATATTCTTCTTGGCAACTTTTAAGTTGCTTTTCGAATTTCAAGGTTTTTTGAAAATATTTTATTTAATGGATTTATTCCAAAAATTCAATTACTAAAATAATCCTTGCGATTTAATTGCATTACCAAATGAATTTTCACGCTCTAAATATTGTTGCTGAGAAAGTGTAGCTTTTTTCAATTGGTTCAAAAGTAGGCGTACTTTGGAAATAAAATTTCCGAAAAATATTTTTTTTTAATGGAAACACAGATCTCAGAAGTCATCAATTCAAAAGCTCAACCAAATGCATGAAAGAAAAATGCTAACAACGGAAGAAAGCTATTTTGTAAATTTCATTGTCTTTTTTGATTATTTCATTTAATTAATTAACATGTCGCATAATAATTTATATTAAAGGCTATTTTCATCATTTTAATTCTATCGCAATTTATTTTATTATTCATTTAATGATGAACAATAAATAGAAAATGCTAAAAATAATTATTTTGAGGACATTGAAATCTTTCATTTTTCAGTAGAAAAATTTACTCATGTTTTTATTGCCTCATTCACTCACTAAGACTTAAAATATTTAGTACAATTTTGCTTTAAATTAATTGGTAAATAATCTGAAATTCCTGTATTTTCCTTTATATATAAATATTTCACACACACACATATATATATGATTTATATAAGAATAGAATTTCATAAATATTAAAAAAATTATTTTTATGATCAAATATAATTAAAATTTATGTTAAATAATTATAAATTTTAAGCAATAATGTTTGATATTTTTAAATTTTGTTTAAGTAATAATTATTACTTAAACAAAATTATTATTTAAACTTATTATATATAATTATTACTTCAACTTACAGAACAATAATTTTAAATTAAGATAAGTATTATATAACTTTAATGTCGATATTATTGTTTAATAGTTTTGAATATCTTATCATAAATATTTCCATCGAAAATGAACGCCAAGCAAAACCAGCTGATCGCAAGAAAGAACATCGAAACCAAAATTTTATGGTGTTCACAGATCCACGACGGATTCAAACAGCTTGAAAAACTTCATTTCGAAAGAGTAAAAGTGGGCATAATTTAACATCATAAAAACAGGGAAATTGGAGGCACTAGAAAAATCGGTGTAAACTGCGGAAAAACGTAAAAGTTTGATTGCACGGTAATAATTAATACAAAAGTTATTAATATTAAAACAACAGTTCTAGTGCTGCTATCTGATGGTGGAAAAATTATCATTAAACGTTTAAGCATTTAATATTTTTTATTATATAATTATTTATTTTCTACAATTTGCTTCTTTAAATAAGCTAGTATGTAATAGTACATGGAATTTTTATCAACATTTCATGCCCTTACAAAAATGCATTTCACGTATGTTTAATATTTTCTACATTATAATTCGCTAAGCTATGTCCACATTTCTCCTAGTTTTCTCCGCGTGCAAAAAATAAGTGACAGGCAAACCAACTTGGCATTTAATTAATGAAAATCATAGGTAGGACACTCAGAAAATCGTCAACGTCTGTACAACGCAATGTTTAGGTCAATGCACGTGTTTCTTAAAAATGTTTATATATATGTATATATATATATATATATATATATATATATATATAATGTAAACGAAAATTTTTTTAAATTACAAGAACGTTCAAAGTATATAGTACTAATATTGTATTCAATGCTGAATTAAGAAATATTATGAATAAAGGTGCTCTGCACATAAATAAAATTTTTTATCATTGATATTTTTACTTTTAAGAGTGTCTATTCAAATCCTATAGAATTTTTCACACAGTGGTATTTTTACAATACGTTTGAACAAAATAGAAAGAGTTTTAAAGGTATTAATAGAAAATATTTTAAGCACTATATTAAAGAACTGCAAAATCCCAGATAGCAAAATTCGTCTTATGTACTTCCCCCTGAAGTCCATATTTGATCCTCGGACATCTTCAATAATTGCATTTGATAAATAAATGTGAGAAAGTTATAGAAATTGCTGTGTGCCGGAAATTTTGCACCCTTTGAAGAAGATAAAAATGTGGCTTATTTCCTCATTATAATCGAAATTTCAATTATGAATTTATATTCTTTCTGAAAAATATATTCTTTCGATTATATGAATTTAAAAGATGATTTTCAAAGACTAAATATGCAAAAAACACAGAGAATATTCTATAGATAAGCTCTTCATTTTTCCTATAATCTTTTGAATTATTAGAATTTATTTCTAATGATTTTCTACTAATCGAAAGACAAAAAATTATATAAACTATAAGTATAAAATAAGTTTAAAATGTTTATTCAAATGTTATTCTATCCCGAAAATAATTTTGAGACTTATGGAATGAAAGAAAAGCCTTTGTAGAGTTTTTTTTGCTTAACAATTTAATTTATAATGCATTTATTTAATTAGAAGTTCTTTTTTTCAGCAGTGCTGAAGCAAACCTTGTCCTGAAAAAACGTCCACCGCGCATCCTGAAAACTACCGTTTGCTATCTCAGTTGCGTCAAATAATTTTGCAATTTTCTATTTCTTTTTTTTTTTGTAAAATTTTTGCTATCACAACTTTTAAATGAAGAAATTTCTAATTCAATAACTTATAAGAGTATCAACTCAGACAAACTTCTGCTTAAAAAAATGTACGCTTTTTCTTAAAAAATTGATGTAAAGAATATCAATCTTAAAATCCCCTGCATGTCTTTTTTATTTACCTAAAGTTCCATAACAACCCAGATAAATTTCGATACAAATGCAGACAAATTTGGAAACTTGTTTTCATTTTATTTAAACATCATTTTTATATTATTATAAATTCACAGAATACTTGGATATTTAAAAATAATAAATCAATTATTGATTTTGTTTCTTATAATAAAATTAATAGTATTTAATCTTATGACTTTGATGATATTTTCTTTCATCCCATTCGATAAACTCTTGGATTATTTTATGATTTCAGTCCATAATTAAATATTGACATAAATTACTGAAAATTCTCTTTACATTTTGCTTATGCAATTATTATATTATTCATGAAGAGAAAAATATATGCAAGCCCCAGGGATTTTCTAGTATTTTAGAGAATTTGTTTCATTCAGTTGCCATTTATATATATTGATGATTTTATAATTTTTCAGAATTTAATAAAGCTCATAAATGTATTCATTCAGACAAGTTTAAAGGTAATAAAAATTGAATCTTTAGACATTTCAATTACAATAGAAGGAAATTCCACGTACAAAGATATTTTCGACCAAACAATTCATTTCAATTTTAAAGTAATTTTTTAAAATTCTAATATTTCTATAAAAATATTATTTTTAATCAATTAAATTATATCTATATTATTTATAACAATTTAAACTTTTCTGTATTTTTACTACTAATTTAGTTAGTATAAATAATATTAATAATAATATAACATTAATAATAATAATATAAAAATAATATTTTGCAGAAAAAGCATACTTTGTGCCATTGTGGTCAACACGCTCTGATGAAGCTGGCTATGTTGGAACTTCACTGTTTTTCATTTTCATCTATACTTATTCATACAGTAAATTTCTTTATGTATTGCACTATTTTGTATTATATACTTTGCTTTTATAATTTTAAACAATTTTCGACTTTCTATTTTATTGTGCTTCGGATCATGTTACTTTTGCGCTGAATGTAATGCCATACTTATATATTTTGTACATACTTATAAATTTTATCCGTGTTTAATTGTGTTTACCATTGTAATATAGTAAAACTAAGTAATATATATATATATATATATATATATATATATATATATATATATATACACTACTGGCCATTAAAATTGCTACACCAAGAAGGCGACGTGCTACAGACGTGAAATTTATACGAAAGGAAGAAGGTGCTGTGATATGCAAATGATTAGCTTTTCAGCGCATTCAGACAAAGCAGGCGCCAATAGCGACACCTACATTGTGTTTAAATGAGGAAATTGTTCAGCCGGTTCCTCATACACAAATTGATTTTGAACGTTGTTACCTGGTGAAAAGTTGTTGTGATGCCTCGTGTAAGAAGGTGAAATGCGTACCAGCACGTTTCTGACTTTGATAAAGGTCGAATTGTAGCGTACCGAGATTGCGGTTTATCTTATCGCAGTATTGCTGCTCGCGTCGGTCGAGATCCAATGAATGTTAGCCGAATATGGAATCGATGGGTTCATGACGGTAATATGGAACGCAATGCCGGATCTCAACGGCCACCTATCACTAGCAGCCGAGAAGACAGGCATATTATCCGCATGGCCGTAATGGATCGTGCAACCACGTCACGAGCCGTGAGTCAAGAAACGGGGTCGTTTGGAAGACAACAAGTGTCTGAACGAACAGTTCGACGACTTTTGCAGCAGAATGGACTCTCAGCTCGGAGACCATGGCTGCGGCTTCCCTTGACGCTGCGTCATAGACAAGAGCACCTTCAAGGGTGTGATCAACGACGAACCTGGGCGCACGAATAGCGAGACATCATCTTTTCAGATGAATCCAGGTTCTGTGTACAGCATCATGATGGTCGCATCCGTGTTTGGCGGCATCGTGGTGAATGCACACTGGCAGCGTGAATTCATCATCGTCATACTAGCCCATCACCTGGCGTGATGGTATGGGGGTGCCATTGGATACACGTCTCGGTCACCTCTTGTTCGCAGTGACGGTGCTTTGAACAGTGCACGTTACATTTCTGGTGTGTTACGACCCGTGGCTCTATCCTTTATTCGAGCCCTGCGAAACTCTACGTTTCAGCTGAATAATGCCCGACCGCATGTTGTCGGTATTGTATGGACCTTCCTCGATACGGAACATGTTCGGCTGTTGCCCTGGCCAGCACGTTCTCCAGATCTTTCACCAATAGAAAACATCTGATCAATGGTTGCCGAGCGACTGGTTCGTCACCAAACGCCAGTCACTACGGTTGATGAACTGTGGCATCGTGTTGAAGCTGCATGGGCATCTGTACCTGTACATGCAATCCAATCTCTGTTTGACTCAATGCCCAGGCGTATAACTGCTGTTATTACTGCCAGAAGTGGTTGTTCTGGGTACTGATTTCTCAGGATCTATCCAGCCAAATTTTTTGAAAATTTAATCACCTGTTATTTCTAGTATAATATATTTGTCCAATAAATATCATTTTGTTATCTGCATTTCTTCCTGGTGTAGCTATTTTAATGGCCAGTAGTGTATATATATATATATATATATATATATATATATATATATATATATAT
>JAPDSC010065649.1:90050-107791 GCA_026290005.1 Latrodectus geometricus | reverse complement strand
AATGACATTTTCGATCGTGATATGCAATGAGAAACGCACTTCGATGTTAATGAATTACAACTATTAGTTCGAATTAATCTAAATCTGCCAAAATTGGTATTAGAGCAAGAACAGCATATAGCACAATTGAAAATATCTAACAAGAGTTGTGGTTTATATTTCTTAGATGCACCTGAAGACACTGGCGGCAACTATGAGATCACAAAATAATGTTGCACTTGCTATTGCATCATCTGGTATTGCAGCAACTCTTTTGGTAGTTGGTCGAACAGCACATTCGGCATTGAAATTTCCATTAAATATGTAGATAATTGAAACGCTAACGTGTAATGTTAGTCAATATTCTAGGATGGGAAAAGTACTCAGATCATGTCAGCTTATAATAGGTAATGAATGCACCATGGCACAAGAAATCATTGGAAGTACTCAATCGCAGATTGAAAGATTTGAGAGGAAATTAACAGCTTTATGGTGGTGCACTCATTTTGCAAGCTGGTGATTTTCAACAAATTCTACCAGCTATACCACGTTCTACACGTGCACATGAATTGAATCCATGTCTCAAATCATCAATGTTATGGCGGTATGTGGAGAAAATACCTTTAAAGATCAATATGCGTGTTCAATTGCGAGATGAATCTTCTGAACGATTTGCAAAACTATTATTGACATTTGATCATTAATAAATTATGTTTTAAGTGTCAAAACTGCCTTTTTGTTCAATCACAGCAACGTGTGAACGGGTACAGCTAGTATTTACCAAAAAAGATGGGAGACAGTTACCCATCTTTATTTGCAGCAACTGCCTAGACTGGTCATTAGCAAATTGTAACCGAGAATGAAGCAGCCATTATTTTCTATTTATTACCATTCTGGCCATCAGTCAGCAAACTAAAACCGAGAATGTTGCTGACATTTATCCTAGCAACCTGATTCCAGCCTAATCTATTGATTTTTGCTAGGCCATCATGAAATATTAGAATACAAAGAAGTATATAACCCAATGGCAACAATTTCCTCCCATGAGAACAAAGAAATTGGATTCAACTCGATTCTTAAGGTTCAAAGTAGACATTTAATTTAATTATAATTCAAATTACAAAAGCACGCATTATAATTTTATTATTTTTTTAATTTTGTAATATATTGTGTAATAATTCATCAATACGAATTCGATTTATGATAATTTGTGTCGTTTTATTAAGTAAGTTAATAGACGAGTAATAAACTTTCAAGCAATCATTTCAGTGGTTCATATATTCTAGTACCAATGTGGTCAGAAATCCACTTTAGATAGTAGATTTTTTATTATTATTATTATTTATTTATTTATTTATTTATTTATTTATTTTGAACAACCCTTCCTTGTACAAAAAATTGATCGAAAATTAAAAGAACGTTTAATCAATTAACAACTGATTTGCAAACGATTCCCTAATTTAATTTGAGTCTTGAAAAAATAAACATATGAAAATTATTTTAATACTCATTCCATAAAAAAATGAACAAAAGATTTCACTTCTTACATTTTATGAAAATATATTGCCTGATTTGTTTCTGATGTAATTACTTTACGGTTAGAGTTAAACCTAACTTGAAACAAATATGGAACTGTGGTATTTCCTGTTATTTCAAATGACCGAGTTATAATTGAGAGGAGCATAATTTCCTTGCAAATTATTTTATAATACTTTAAAAAAATATATTTTTGTTGTGTAAAATTTGCTTCGATAAATGGAATATTCCACACATTGCATTTATATTCCCCATTAGTTTGAAACAAAGAAGCTAAGAAATGAAGTTGCTGTCGTCTTATCTTACTTGATTGACAGAGACATCGATCAAGTACATTAATCCCTTAGGGTTATCATGAAAAGTAGGAGATGGTGCCAGCAGGTTAAATTCTGATTTCTGCCTCAAACTTGTAATACGCTTAGATGGGCAAGCGGGGGTCTTCGCAATTTAGAAGCAGGAACTAAGCGGATGACCTCCGAGATTTCACTTCACTTGGAGGACCCTGCAGCAATGATCTATTGAACGTGTCCAGCTGTTTATAGTGAACACGAAAGATCTGCTGTTGGATTGGAATTCGAACTCTATATCTTCCAATAACGATCGCGAACGCCCCAACCAACACACCACGAGATTAAGGAACTAAAAAAGGTATAATTAAAACTCTTAAAAACAGGCATTTTACAAATGAACTGCGTTACCTCCAGTTTGTCTCTGACTTGTTTGCTATTTTCTTCTTTAATTTGTTTGGCGATTTCATCAATAAGCGCTTTCTCTCGCTCTTGGTCGCTATTGTCTAAAGACTCCTGCATCTTCTTGAACATGCAAAGTTGGTCCAATTCCTTGTGATATTGTTTCTTAGCTTCCTTGTCCTTCAGCTCCAACTGCTGTTCGTCTTCTTCGGCAGCGGCCTCCACCAGCAGGTCAGCCTCTTCCATCTCCAGTTGCCGCTGTACCTTCTTCTCTGCCATCTGCAGAGCCTGGTCCCTCGTGACATCTGCCATCAGCATCATTCTACGCAATTCTTTCAACTCTGGAGAATTGTCCCATAGCAGTTGGCGCAGTTTACTTTCTCTCAGCTTTTGCATATCTGGAAATTCCCAAACTTTACATGCACACGTGTACAACAATCTCAATAATTATATATATTTAGTTTTTTTAATTTTTAATAATTTTTACATCTTAAAATCTATACCTAAATTATTTCTCACACCATTTACTGTATATTATTCTTGGCCCAAAATGATTACAAATGAATAAAAAATAAAATATAGTATTCTAAGAGCAACTGTGTTTAGAAGATTATGCACATTAATAAACATATTTATTATAAATATTTATAACATTTTTAAGAAAATTATTCAAATATTTATTTTTGTTTCTATAAGTGGTTAAGGTTAATGACTTAAAAATACAGGTATTTTTATATGGTTGCTATCACTTACAAAGAATTAAATTCCTCCCATTTTGGATGCTAATAACATTTCAATGTCAATTTATCTCCAGCTAGGCGAAGGAAAAAAATCGCCAGATTTCTCCAATTTCACCGAAATGCTTACTTTTATTTTGGAAACGTCTCAAATAAGAAAACGATATACAACCACCTCAGAGATTTAACATGTTAAAAATTATTTGATGATAAATTAAAAGAAAAGAAAATTCTACACAAAGAAAGATTGTTTCTTAAAGTGATTCTACAGAACCAATGTCCTTTCATCGACAAAGTGATTGGGGACTTTTCCAGAGTCGATATATTTCTAGCTTAACAATTTGAGCCTAATGATGATCAGATTATAGGGACTTTCGAAAATAAATATAAGCTAAAAAATTAATCGATAATAAATCTAAATAAATCTGATGATGGAATCATGATACAGTATATATAAATTCTTTATTTTTATTTATTTATTTTTTTTTTGTAATACACTTTTTTTTTAAATTAAAAATATATTTTAATTACCAAAATATTTGTGAAGAATATTATCTAGTAATAGTTTCTCATTAACGGATATCATATGTATACCAATGAGGAACTGATTGTGTCGAATTGTCAATTATCTTCAAGAAATATTATAAGGCATAACCACCCAAAAGTCCTAAAAGGATAATCATATCCGGAGAAAAGAATTACGAGTTGCAATGTTAAAGAAAAACATTCGACATCGATATTGAAATTTTTAATGTATACCTTTATATTTTCCTTCGAGTAAAAGTTTAAAACCTTATAATAAATATTTACAACAAAAGTTAAGAGTTGACAGTGGCCTGGTTAAGAAACGCATCATTCCCGCAGTTGGAAAATGGTAAGCTCTATACCAATCCAGCCGGAAATATGTCATATTCGCTGAAGGTAATTGGAACATGTAAAGTAGGTCGTGTTCGTAACGTTCTCCAATTAAAATTTTAGCTCTGGCAGACCAAGTCTTTTGCTTAATACCTGCTTCTACGTTACAAGGAATCGCCCACTTTCGTAGTTACTTATGATACACCCACACCAAGATACAAAATATCTATTTTCATTGTGATAAAAGCCAGGATCTATTGATGTCCGACACAACTGTCAAGGTATTTGGACTAAATAAATACAAATCAGAAATTTAAGAATTTGAATAAGTAGATGCTTATTATCAGAATCTACCCGGCTATTTCCTAGATCAACATAAAATTAGCTAAATTTGATGCATTAAAGCAGATTAGTTTTCAAATCTAAGACCTTATTCTATTAGAAAAGACAGTAAAAAATTGGAATGATTTCTGATAGTTCATATGAAACTGCTTTACGAGAATTAAAAAGAATTGAAATAATTATCATAATAGATAAATTGATGATAATAAATCGGAAATAGTTTAAAATTTAACAATTCTTAATTCATAATGAAAATAAACTAAATCCTTCGATTATCAATAAAATAATTTTGAATTTTTGGAAAAGTTTCATTACATAATAATTTACAATTTATTTCAATCTATCTATTTGTAAAATTGATTGAATTTGTGAGACATAATTCTTAATTCATTATACCGAGAATATCAATTAACAACAGTCATTATGTATTCTCAAATGAACATCAAATCTCTTCCACACACGTAATTCGCGAGTCATTTGATCAAAATACAACAAAGTGTTACAATACAACAAGAATTTTTAATAATACTGTGTAAGCGTTAATGATTACGCCAACAAATTTATCACGTGATACTTTTCCTACTTGTTGATTCGCTGTTGAAAGGTTTAGTCCATCACGCACACAAAAATCACTGACTTCATTTGGGAAAAGATCTCATTTATTTGTTATCTACTTAAAAATTATTCTGAGCTATATCAAATATAAACTTCAGTGTGAGGAAATGAAATCATAAAATGTTGAATGAAGCCTAAACCAAATCTCTCAATCGATGTAGAAAGGGATTCTAACATCTCATTCTACAAATTTACGAATGAGATTTGAAAGAAGTAAACATGTAATATATCCAATAATGCAATGCTTCATATTTTTTTTAATATTTTTGTATTTAATTTTGTAGATTAAGTCAAAAGCAAGCCGAATGTCGTATTTAAAGTAAATAGAAAACAGTTTAAATAAATTTATGATAAAATGATATTTTTTCTTCTAGAATTTGTATAATTTAAATCGAGATGACAAACATTGTTTGTATGTCTTGTGACTAGTTGGGGAAAATGTGTTTTAGGTCCCCTGCTTGGCGCGTTTTCAAAAACGCCGATGCCATGGCGAAAATTCTACCGCTATTTCGAAGTGAAATTTAATTAGCGACCAATGAAAAGGCTAAAACAAAAGAGTAATTAATGAGCATGCGCGAAAAAGCACTTCAAATTCGCGAGTTGGTGAAAAAGGATACCTAAACCGCAGTTTAACCGACTAGTTAGACAACTATATCACTTTAATTCTTTTCAAAAAATTGAAGCTAAATAAATCGATGAACAAATATATTTACCCAATTCTTTAGAATGTGATTCTTGATACAGCATATTTCGTTCACATAACTTGGTCAAAGACGATTGTTCAGCGCTCCTTTCATCCATTTGAATATTTGTATAAAAAATATCGAAAACTTTAGAAGGTCATTTAACTTGTCAATTAAGCTACCACATTTTTATTAAGAAGCTGTAATGATATATTTAATTCTATAGATACACAATTTTTAACTCTAAAAACACTAAAAAAAGAAATAATTTTTCATGAGATTACTGAATATGAAAAAATGCAAGTTGATCACACTTTTTCAATGCTTTTAAATTAAATACGAATGAATATTCTTTATAAATGCTTAGTAGAAATTTATTTGAGTCAGATTGATAGATGCGGTAATATCCCTTAAGAAACACGCGATCCCAAAACCGGCAAAAGTTTCCTATTAATATCACTATGGTTACAGCTACAGCCGCAGTTAAAATTCCATCATAGTTTTATGAAGCTGAATTGATTATCACAATTTTAATCTTTATACATTGAGTTTTTGAAAAAAGAATTAAATCAAGAAGCAAAGAATGAATCTATTAACTAATTTAACACGTTCATAATCATTTTATGTGCGTTAAGTATGTTATTAAAAAATGTAAGTTCATTTTTTAATACAAGAAAACTGAAAATGAAAGGAAGTGAAATAATCCCTTTGTTATTGTTTACTGCATTCGCGTGGTTTTGTTGTGTGGCATATTCTATATGAGTAGTGAAATATTAATATTTTATAGCATTTTACTTTAAATATTTTTTAATTTTAAAATTATTTTAAATTATCATGGCAAAGAGCTCATTTGAGTATGTTAAAAGTTTTGAAACTTCCGACATTATATTACCAAATGTTTGGATTGTTGTCCGAATCGATGGAAAAGGTTTTCATAAATTTGCAGACAATCATCTTTTCGTGAAACCCAATGATAAACGCAGTTTGGATCTTATGAACAAATCCGCCGCAGTTGTAATGAAGGATGTCCACGATATAATTCTATCATACGGTCAAAGTGACGAGTACAGTTTCGTGTTTGAGAGGAATACCAAGCTATATAAAAGAAGACTGAGTAAAATTCTGACACACGTGTGCAGTTTGTTTTCCGTGTCATTCGCAGTTCATTGGCAAGAATTTTTTCCTGACACACCGATGAGGTCGCTGCCTACCTTTGATGGGAGAATTGTAACTTATCCTACTAACAAAAATCTTCGTGATTATATGAGCTGGAGACAGGCCGATTGTCACATCAATAATTTGTACAACACCACCTTTTGGAATCTTGTACAAAAGGGAAAAATGTCTAGGAAGGATGCAGAAGAGAAAATTAGACACACTGTCTCATCGGAAAAACAAGAAATATTGTTCTCTCAATTTGGAATAAATTATAATGAGGAACCAGAACAGTTCAAAAAAGGCTCATTGATATTAAGAGAAAGAATTAATAAAGTTCCAGTCATTGTTGATTCACCAATTGAAATTGAGTCTGGACTTCATTTAATATTTTCTGATATTATAGGAAATAAGTTATGGAAACAAAATCCTCATATACTTGGAGCTGATTAAAATATTTTATTTATGAAATATAATTTTATAATATTTTAAGTATAACCTTTTACTTAAATATCTGTGATATTTTTTTATGATTTTGCTCAAATATGAAGTAAAAGATATACACATTGACTAAGGATACCCTTGTGGTTTATATATATATATATATATTATATCACTTTTCTATCGAAGATAAAATGCTGTTATCTAAAATTGCGTCACCAATTTTACCTGGCAACTGCTTTTTATAGGTGCATTCTTGATTTTATTATATGTTATTTTTTTTATTGTGTTTGAATATTAAATGATATTTTATCTAAAATGGGATCATAGGATTCGCTTGTGACAAAAGATGTTGATTGAGATTGATATAACCTTTAATAATATCACTTCCCACAAATGAACAAATCTTAGAATGAAAGTAAAATTATTAATAATTAGTTAACACTTGCATTTATTATTATATTAAGCTTTATAATTAAGCTATTGCAGCTGGTAAGCAGAGAAAAATATAAATAATTATATAACAGTAATTTAAAAATACAATAAGAAATAAAGATAAAATACAAAATGAAATTATTGAAAATAATAGCAAACAAGAATATAACCTGAAAAAAATGTTCTTTTATGACATCATAAGAAATTTACTTCAGTTACTCTTACAAAAGTTATAGCAAAATTAAATAGTATTTTTTAACTGAAAATATTTGTTTAAAATCACTTTGCAATGATAAACATACTAATTCCTTAAATATTAAGGATTTTACAAAACAAGTTCTTTGAAACTGATATTTCAGAGGTATAATCTGAAGTTATCTGCACTTTACAAATAACTAACTAAAAATATTTTTAATTGTTGAAATGTGCATAATATATATATATATATATATATATATATATATATATATATATATATACTGTATAAACTGTTAATTAAAAATATCGCTTTAATTTAATTATTTTTAATTAATCATATTCTCTATAAAGTAGTTAAGTAATTATATATTATCTTTTCAACAATTTTTGTCAAAATATGTCACTAAATTTTATAGTTAAATACCAAAAATCTTCATTTTGCTAAATGTAATCCTAATTCATACACAATAATAATAGCTAAAGATTTTTCTTTTTCATAAAAAAAAGAAGTGTGGCAACCACTTAACTAAAGCTTCCATTATACAATAATGAAAAAAAAAAAACTTAAATATTAACACAATCATATAAAGAATATTATCATAATATAAAAGTTTGCATGCTCTAGAATAAAATATACAAAGCCTGATCTTAGGAAATAGCTTAGGCAATGAAGTAACTAAATTATAAAATTTTTAATTATATTGCAGCATATTTTTTCTTCATAGAAATGATCAATATAATATCAAAGTCTTATTGAAATTAGATTTTGTAATTTTAAAATAAAGATAATGCAAAATCATAAATTTTAGCAAAGATTGAATTATTTAAATGACTATTGATCACAACTGGTCAAAATATTTAACTTATGATTTTTTATCCAAATCAAAATACTTAAAATTATAAAGATAATATATGCTAATTTTAATACTAAATTTTATAACTGAGTTTATTCATTTTTCATAACATATTTGGTATAATTTAATCTTTTATTTACATTTATATAATATTCAGACAATGGTTCCAGTAATAGCCTTGAATTGGTTTCTTTTTGTTAGGGAATATACTATAAATTCAAAATCCATTTTATATTAAACTGAATATAGAATTGTATTAAAATGAACTTATTTTCTAGCACTTTAAAAAACTGGTTGCCTTATTGATTCTCTGTATTTGCTTAAAATCCATAGCATTATTAATTTTTATATTTTCTAATCTCACCTATGTTAATGTTTTATGTTTATCATATGTAAATGTATTACGTATTGCATTTATATCCAATAATATAAATGTAGGAAGAACTGGCTGCCAAAGTTTAGCACTCTGGCTCTGTTCAACATTTTGTGGATGTAGATCCGTTATCAGATTTATGTATTTATAGTAATTCAGGTTCCAATCTAATTAGCCTTCATGTGCAAAATTATTATTGAGCAACAAATAAAAAGCATTAATATGAGCTGTAAATATTTTATCAAATTATTGTGCCTTTCTTTCAAATAATTATTTATTTCATGCACACCTAATATAAAAATGCCGCATAGCAAATACATGTACTCATGCTTGAACAGCGAGAACTAACTAGGTCCATCAAGTCGAGGGAGGGGGCAAGTGTGTGTCTGCTGGTTTTCTGTAATTTAAATGTACTTGGCGGTAATGGGGGCATCATCAAATTGGCTGTCATGCCTCTGGAACAAAGGAAATTGCTCTTTTTGGCATCCTCTACATTATCAATGTTGTCGCATAGTGTAATTCATACTTAAAATGTAATTCACATTTCCTGCTTTTTCATTCTTTTATTATGTTTTCCTTTTTTTTCATTTAATTTTTAGCTGAAAACTTGTCAGACATCTGAATGCTTAATACTTTTGTTTTCAATTTCATTGTAAAAGGATTTTTATATTAATAATACTAACTTTTCTCAAATTTCATGAATAATTTTCATAGTTCCAATTCAGATATGAATAATGATAATAGTTTCAAAATCTGTTGAAAACTTGAGACTTGTAAATTACTCTTAGAATGATTGTAGGATAACAATCAAGCCAAACTTAATAGAATATTCATTTTTCATTTAAGTATATTTAATGTTTTTAATTTCTGCAAATTATTTACACATATAATATTATTTCCTGGAACTTGTTAATTTGCTTTTCAATGAATTAAATCGTATATTTTATATGAAGCTTTATTTACTGAATTATTTCTTTAAACACCAATACCTTTAAAAATATTAATAATATCAACTTTCTTAGTATTTGAAACACCTGACGGAAATTTTTTTTGAAACATAAATTGTAAAATTTATTGAAAATACCAAAATAAAACTTGGAAAATGTTTAATAATTTACTAATATTTGTTACATACTGAATTCATTCCTGCCAAGCTAATAGCTGTATTGTTATTCCATAGAATTTCAGTTCCTGATTTCAATTTCCCCATGCATGTTTATTTATATTGGTCAGAATATATTTTGAAGTGCAAATTTCTTGTAAAATAAGCTTTTGTGTTCAAAATGTGATTGTATTGCAACAAATCAATCAATTGCATTATTCATTTAATTCCTTTTTATAGCATTTCTTATATATTTTGCATAATTCCAATAAGTTATTGGTTTTCTCTCTTGTCTTCTTTAATATATTCAAAAAGGTACCATATTGAATGTTTTCTTTTACTTGTTACAAAGTTGCTCATTTTCTTGGGCAACAACTTACAAGCAAGGAAATCAAGAAGATAAACAACAAATGTTCTAAATATTTTGAGTAATGTGTTATCTGTTTTTTCAAACTCTTCATCTATTAAAAAATTAATCACTCAAATTTCCTTAGTGGCATGACAATTTTTGAGTGAAAAAATAATTTATGACCGGCTGCATTTATAATTTAATTGGTTCGATAAAATTTCCTTACAGATTTCAATATGAAAAACTGAATACAGATTTTACTTTGCAATATAGGAAATATTTTTCATTGTGTGATTAGAAACTACAACAAATAGATTAATGATAGTAATATTATGAAGCATAATTGGTTGTTTCCCCCCCCCCCAACAGTGCAATAACTACTTAATTTTCAAATGATAGGATGTATAATTCTATTTACAGTATATTCCTTACTATCCAGCATTAGATGATAATGTCTAATGTTTGTTTACTTTTTGCCTTAATTATCGAATAAAATATATTTATTTTCTTAATTTCAGTCTAATTACTTATTTTTATCATCATGTATCTGTCATAAGATGATTATTAAGAGCTTTCCTAATTTTTAACATATGACTTTTAATATTTTTAACTTTAAAAACATTTTTAGTCATAATGAATTTTATTTTAAATTCATATTTTGTTAACCAAATGTTTGCATTCTTTAAAAATACCTAAAATTTATTTTCTGACTAATAAAAAAGTAAAATGTAATTTGCTTTCACATTGTTTTGATAAAAATAATTTTAATGTGAAAATAGCTTTCGCCATTTTGTTGTTAAAGTTTTTTTGCCACTGCAACTCTATTGATTCAAACTAATGAGATCATATATATATATATATACTCTTATATTAAGTGTTATAATAAAAAACAGTTTCTGCATAAATTGGATTAGTTTCTTTTAGACACTTTCATTTTAGGAAGGAGGAATGTAAATAAGTTCCAATTCTATAAATTCAATTTTAAGAAGAATGAAAGATTTCCTTCTTTCCCTGCTATTTTCAGTATAGTTGTTTCTATTTAATTTTTTAAGTATTTTTATTTTCATATTTTTAATATGCTCGGTGGTGGTGCATCAATATATTTCCCTTTTTTTTTTTTTTTTTTTCTCCTTTTGTGGTAGTAAAATAATATTGCTTCTGCAACATTTATTTATTTACAACAATGACTCTATAAATCAAGTTCTATATTATCTTTATTATTTTATACTAAGTCCTAGAAAATACTTTTGATAAATTTTAATTTGCTACAAATTATTTTGTAATAGCAAATTTTATTTATTTTATAAATAAAAAATTATGTACAAAATGCTGTTACTATTTTATTAAAGGAATTTTAAAAACTTCACAATTTTATTATCATAGTTCTAGATGATTTTGATTTCAAACTTTTTTACTATTAATTGTTTATACTGAATTTCATGTAATGGATATCAAAAGATCAGAAAGTTTGCAAATATTTCTTTATTGATGAAAAACTAAAAGTGATTTATGTTAACTTTTCTTCACTTTCAATTTATAATAAATGCTAGTTTAACAAGACATCATTTTAACTATATATTTTTATCAAGAGCAAATATGTCAATAGTGTTAGTTTTATCTGAAGTGGTCATTGATGGTAAATTCAGCTTCTCAGTGAATGCTGAAGAATTGACTTGCTCAAATAAGTTGTTAGTTTCTTTAAATTTACATTTTACTAATTAATTTAATAGTTAGTTCAATCCCTTTGAGTGACTAGTTGATGTTGAATTCAGTTTATCAGTGAATGCTAAAGAGCTGACTTTTTCACTTCAATTGTTAGGTTCTAAATTCTTTTTACATTATTACTAATTTTATTATTATTACTATTTATAATTTTATTATAATAATCATGATAACTGAATTTACTTTTTACTTATTAATTTCATAGTTATTTAAACTTTCTTAAGTATAAATGTTTGCAGTGATGTTATAGTTTAAAGTGTAGAACCTTTGTTGAATTATGTGTAAAGTAACCATAAAAACCTAATAAACATTTCATTGAGTTCCTCTCTTTTGTAAATATTCTATTTCATTGTATGGCTACAATGTGTTCCTAGAATTAGAACTTTTGTTATAAAGAGGACTTTTCTTACATACCAATTCAGACAAAAATACTTTGCTTTATCAAAAGTAAAAGCACAAAGCATGAAAAATATTTAGAATTAAATTTTCTATTTTATAAAATTGTATACTAAATTCATTGTATCCTTAGGCCTTGATATGACAGACATAAATTAATATGTATGTGTTATTTTATTTCATTATTTATCAATATGGTAGTTATCTGCTTTACGAAAGGATTTTTTTTTAATTGATATTTGAAGTGTTTTATAATTTCAGCTTTTGTTTTAAGGTTACTATTTAGAAGTTTTGTTGCCATGTTTGAAATGTTAAGTTTCTTGAACATTAATAACACAGAAGTTAATGTCTATGAAAGTTTTTAAATATATCCTGAAAGTATCAAATATTTTTCCAAATCATAATTTGACAAAAATACTATGGTTCTGTTCTGCGGTAAAGAAACTGTTTATGTATTTCTGCTGTATCCTATTATTTAAAGTAAATTTTATTGCATATTTTAGATTTGAGGTGCCAAATTGGCAACCAAATGGTTATTGCTTTTGTCTTCGGTTCAACAGTTCGTGGATTCGAATCCCAGCTTGGGTTTGAATTACAGATATGTATGCTGGTGCAACAACAACCTTGTGTTTGAAATTTTGTAGCGATTTGAAATCGACTTTAAACTATAGGTCTTTGTTTAATAAACCGTCCTGTGCGAAAAGTGACCATTAAGAGATCAACAAACTAGAAATGATGCTTACTACTTATTTTCCTTTTACAAATACATAATCTTATTTTCCATTTTTATATCTGAATATTTTATTGAACAGTTAATGAAAAGTTGGTACCTCATAATCAACATTCAATTAAAATTTTATTACATTTGGTATTGTATTGTTATGGCCTACCCTCATTTGTCAGCAAAACTAAACCAAATCTTAATTCCAACAGCTCTGAATATCTAATATGTCGAGCAGATCTTCAAAAGATTTCTTTCTTTTTAACTTAAAGCAGTGGAGGATATTGTCAGGCATAATTTGACAAGTAGTACACTTAGAACATATATATGTAGGGAAAATCCTTATTTTGTGTGTCACGGACCTGAGATGATCACTGCAAATACAAGAAATGACAGCTCTGGAGGGACAAGGATGGTTACACTGATACCAGGGTTATCGCCCTGGTGGCTCCTTCTCCCTCCACTGCAGCAGACAAATTAATATTACATAATCCAAATTTTGCTTATATCATTTTCCATAAATGATGCTGCACATATATGAAATAGACCAATCTAATCTCAATATTTTATCGTCAGAAACTTAATGTTTCAACACATCACACAAATTATTTTTATTTTATGAACTTTTAAATAGTATAATAAAATACAGAAGCTATCGGTACAAAATTAAAAATTGAAAAAGCACAATTTGTCTCACCCTGTATTCTTTTTTTACTTTAAATAACATGAATAAATTAAAATTCGAAATTTTTTTAATCGAAACAAATGTCGCGTATTCTGCTTTTTACTGCAAACAAAATGTATTTAACAGCGTTTGAAGAAAAAGTGTTTCAAAGGCCCTTTCATTTGTTCAAAGTTACCCTTTTCATTGGAATGTAGAGAATATCCTTTTTATTAGCTCACTTGAGTAAGAATGGCATCATAAGGTATTTTCACACACACAAAAACGTTTTAATTATTTTCCTCTATGAAGAACACTACTCCAAAATAAAAGCATTCACTTCACTCAATTTTTTTCATCAAAGTCCTCTGGATCCGGGGTTTGTCTGAGAACAAATTCGCTCTCGAGATTTGAAAGTTGAGTTGAGTTGCCATAATAATCCATCCAAATTTTTATGACTTTTTTTCTCAGATCATTTTATTAAAATAATCATGTTGTAAATATTATCTTAATGTACAAATTGAAATGGAATACATGACATTTGTCATAGAAATGAGATGGTCAAGACCGGTTATTCGCTTATTTGAACATATACATCGCAGTTATATTAAATCACACATTGTTCACCCGAAGTTTATGCAATTAATGAATATAAGGAAAAGCGCATTAAAACGAATCCGACCAATTTTTCTCACTGTTTTAGGTCTGATACCCAGTGCGAACTTCAACACCATTCTTAAACCACTGAATATCATTAATTAACGATTTATTATTTACGCATTCAACAAAACTAGTCTAATGAATTGGTGTTCCCACGCTGAGGGCAAATAAATAGCCTTCTGTAATCAAAAGTTCATGGTTTCATTTCTAACCTGAGGCGTGCTATTGTTTCAGAATCTTAAATTGTAAATCCTGGTTAAATAGGCTTTTGTGCAATCAACCAAATTTAATATTCACTCTATTAAAGTTAGTTTAGCATATATTTTGAAGATGTATGCTTATATTTTTGAAGTTCACATTTACAAACAAATGACTCATTGGTGGATCTTTGTAAATTGAATTTTTGGTACGTGATGATATCAAAGTAAAATCCCTAGATTCAAACTTGTCACAAACGTATTTACGGTACCTTTTTTGATTTGCTTAAAAGGTTAGAAACAGTAGAATGAATTTTCTCCGGGGTTACTTCATCGCAGTTAAAAGCAAGCCATTCGTTTTATTAAATCGTCTGTTGCACAAACATTATCTTTGGTTTTATAGAAAGTTCCAAAATGACTACTACAATACATAATATGCTTCATACATAATAAATCGGAGTTTCTGAAGTTTTATGGAAAAAAAATTAAAGAAAAAGTATTTCTTCAATAATAAATGAAATTTCTTTTGTAAAATAGAATGGGTACGCCTTTTCAATAGGAGATGCATTGGAACGAATGAACACATTTACTTCTTTCCATATGTTGAAATGCATTGACAAAATTTCCCTTATGAAAAATCTAGGAATTTTGGAAGAAATGGGGTTTGAAACGATTGGAATTGTGAATTATCACTTTTGGATAGCAATGATAGAAAGCTATTGAAGATAGTCAATGAGTTGGTATACCCAGAAATAAAATATAGCAAGATCAGGTTACCTTTTAAAACCAATCTCTAGAAACGCAAGCTAACAATATAAGTTGCCTCTCTGTGTAATTGCAATAAACACAAATTTGATTTGTGGAAGGATAATTATATAGTTTTATGAGTAATTGAATAAAATAAAGGAAGGTTTGTTAGTAGGAGAAAGAAAGTCATGCATTTTTGTCCTCTCTTATAATCTTTTGATGTAAATTTTTTTGTTAATTTTCTAATATTAATAGCGGAAATTATAGCCATAGCCTTTATACTATGAACTTAATGTGTTCTAAAGGGTTTGAATTTTTAGATTAGAGTAGGTTATGATGGACATTTTTGGAGCTCTGTGCTAACATGCTTGTAGCTCACATTGAAGAGGATAACTGGTGGTGATTTCATTTTTTTTATAAAACGCATGCCATAGGTACCCATTTATAGGATAGACAACCATTCATACAAGGAAAGGACAAAGATAAGAGAATGTAGAACTTCTTTATACCCCTCCCATATCGAAAATTTGGCGACTTTTTTTTTTCACCAAGCAAAATTTTTGTTTTTCGGGGCCTTTTTTTTTCTCGCCAAGATTGATTCTCGCTAAATACAAAAACTTAAAAAAAAAAACTCAAAATATGGTACAAAATAGAAGAAAATATTAAATTTGGCAAAAGAAAAAACCTGAAAGCTGAAAAAACCTAAATTGGCAACACCAAAATAAGAAACAGCAACGCTAAAAAGTCCGTAGGGAGTGCCAGATTTGGCGCTTAATTTTTGTGGGGGGGGGGTGTATAAAAGTTGTTCCGAGAAAGTACATCCATGCCAGAACCCTGATTCGAACCCAGAGTTTCCCTATCCACAGTCAGAAACGCTAACTACTAGTTAGAGTAGGCAGCTAGGTTTCATAGAAATTTTTAGTTTTATGGAGATGGTGTAGCAACACTACACCACCTGGAATTAGAAACAACAGCAAATAATATTTTAATGAGTTAAGATCAAATTGAAATTTATAATTACTTAATATCAACAAGAAATTGATAAATTCTAGAAAAGCTGAATGCGGATATTTAAAGATTCTAACATATGTTGATAAAAATCCTAATGTTTTCAATAAACCTCTTCGTATTTGATTGCAATAGGGAAATTTTAATATCGGCTAGGCTATTTAGAATGGCAAATTATAGTCCATACAGGATCGAAATATTAGAAAACATTTTTATGAGTTTTTTTTTAATTTTGAAAAGATTGTCGTTAATTTCCAGGAAGTACAGGTTGGTGATCAACGAAGAGAATTTTTATACTTATATGTTATTCTATTTTATGGGACATTCATTTAAGAAGATAAGATAGAGTAGTTGTGATATTCAAATTGTTAGGCAATTAACAATCAATCAATCTTTATCAATTTCATTCAGTAAGCAGCGTGAATTCCCAATATATACTCGTATTTGATGTAGATAATATGGTATGAAATTGATTTTAGAATAAATATACAGTTTTCTGTGTGAATTTTAAAATAAAAAGCCTTCATTGTTAATAAATTATAATTTTAAAATTAATTATATATGTCGATATTAAAAACAATTCAGCTGCTTTTCTTTAATAACGGTTTTTCAAGATTATTGAAAAATAATTAATTTGACAAAGCTCTTTAATCTGAAATTAATTGACGAATGATAACAATTTCACTGGAAATATAACGCCGGTGAAGCAGTGACGTCAGAGAACGTCATAAAAAAACACATTTTGTTTTCAAGAAAATTAGTAAAATCTGACAAGGCAAATAATTTAATTTATTTATTTACCCGGGTAAATAACAGGTACGGGTAAATAACGGTAATTTATTTACCCGTTCCCATGGAAATAATGTTTCAGTCAACTTAATCAAATATTTTTATGATGAAAATTAAATCATTATAAATATTTACAAATGTCTTTAAAACAATTTTTGGAATATTACATATTTTTTTTATTAAAAATTTTTTTATTAATAATTGCCATATGATTTGCGAAACATTTGAGAAATCCGTGACAGCTTATAATTTGTGTTAATACTAAGTATGGATTATTGATTTTTTTCATGAAAAGAAAATAAATTGAAATTAAGAGATAGTTAAAATTTTCCTTAAATATAAAGAAATTTAATTAAAATTGTTATTGCAGACTTAATGTAGATTTTTAAAAAATCATTATTTATTATTTGTTTATTTATGTTAAGCATTATTTATTATTTGTTTTTATAAATTTATTATTTGTTTTATATCATTTGTATTTATTATTTGTTTTATAT
>JAPDSC010065649.1:67239-90040 GCA_026290005.1 Latrodectus geometricus | reverse complement strand
ATTTATTATTTGTTTTATATCATTTGTATTTATTATTTGTTTTATATTGTTAGAATTATTATATTATTTGTTTATATTGAAAATATATTTGTGGATCATTGGTGGAGAATGGTAGCTTTAGATTAACTGTAACCTTCTAAACTTGTTTTTTATATGATGCCTATAAGTTTAATTTTTATCTGCTTTGTTTATATTTCTTGATTATTGTTTTGTTTCCTTTTTCTATAATTTAACTAATGATTTGTGTATTTTCGTTACCGAAATTACTCATTCCTGACAATAACTGTTAAATTAGGTTTGTAAATTTCTTTCCACTACATCGAAATGGATCTTTCGGGATCTTTTATGAATTTAGGTACACCACTGTCTGTACCATCTCAGCCGGACCCAGTAGAAGAACAGCATATTCAAGAGCTCACGCGTCAACTTCAAAACTCACCACTTCCACCATCACAGCATGATACTTTGCATCAAAGTCCCCTCACACCACAGCATTTACAGCAACAGCGAACTGGTGTCAGTGTCATACAGCCATACACCACAAGTAGCGGATTAACGCCTCAATCTGTACTACAATCGACTGCTTCAGTAAGTCAAATTTTTTAGTTGCAAATTATATACTCGAGAGTTGTCAGTCACTGCTATCCCAGATCTAATTATGTCAATAAATAATAAGATGGCGCTACCCATATTGGTGTATGACCATGTGATAGATTTTCGACAATATTTATAAAATTACAGCCCATTGTTTTCCTAGTTTTTATTATCATTTGTTCAAGGGAATCTCAAAATTCTGTTTTGTTTCTCCTTGGTATGATGTTTTTTATTAATATTAATTGTTGAAGCTGATATATCTAAAGGTTTTCAAAATTGGGTAAAGATTTATTATACAGTTACCCTTGGCAACTAATTCAAAATCTCGCCATTTTGCAAAAGCGAGATTTAAAAATAAAACAGAATATCAAAAAATATTGCCTGTGAGAAAAAATTGGTTGCCAGAAAATGTTATTTATTGCCAAATATAGAAAAATTGCACTAAGAGTGACTGTAGTAAATCTGAGCCCAACATTGTTTTTAACATTACACCTTATATCTTTAATAATAATTTTTAATTGCTTCTCAACCATTTATATTTATGATTTCTAATGAAATCTAATGGGCAGATTTATACTAAGACAATTGTTTTCACTTCTCAGAGGCTGTACATAAGACCTCTGTTCCTATTTGAATTTTTTTTCTATCCATGACACAAAACCAGCCAACCATTGTAAACAAGTAATTTCAATTTTTAGAATGTGAGTTTTACTGCGGATATTGATGATATCCATTTTTTCAAAATTCAATAACTACAGAAAAAGTGATACCTTAAACAGACATGTCCAGTTACATGTCTAAATTTAGCCATTGCCACCTTCCTTGGAGATTTAGAAATACAGTATAGGTGTCGCCCAGTTCTTACCCTTTGAAACATCCCTAGACTAATTTAAAAATTTGCTTGGAAGATGTGTTTGTTATAACTTTTAGGGAGGGGAATGTCAACTTCCTTTGAGATAGCTAGGCTGTTAAAGCTAGCTTAACCTACCTTAACAAGAAAACACAAATGTAATATTTTAAACAAGTATGATAGTAGAATTTATTTTTCAAAACTTAGTAATGAATATTATGATTTAAATTAATTCTGAAATTCAAATAGATCTCTTTGTAATATTTCTATTATACTTTTACTCATACTTTTATTTTTATGCAATGCAAATAGAATATTTATGACTGCAATCATGATTTTTCTTTCTTATAATGATTCTCATACAGGAGTTTTATAGAATTGTACTGTAATTTCTATTGAAAATCTTTATATTATTGAATTTTATTTCCATAATTTTTTAAAATTGAATTGAGTGTTATCTATTTATGGTAAATTAACTTCAAATCATGAAACAGTGATATCAACAGTATAAAATATAACTTATGAAAAATTAAATGACACATCACTTTGTTTTTATAATTGCTTAATTATGGCTACACTTTGAACTTGACAAATTGCTGACAAATCAATGGTCTAAGCAATAGATATGGATAGGGCAATATCCATGTCTATTGCTTAGGCAATTTTGTTTTAATTTTTTATATTAATTTGAATTATGGGGAAAATATTCAAATGAACTTTTCGTACAAACTTCGTGACCTGTTTTGACTGTCTACTTCCTCTCTTCATGCTCTTCTCAAAATCTATTGGGCTCTCCTTTTGTATTTTATTTCTATTGATTTTTAATGTTCTTTTTATTATAGCTTTGTATATTATAATATATTTTTCTTAAATCTTATTGTTGTAAATGTACCTTTTATCTAATCAATTATTGAAAATTCCTGTTTTCATTTATTTTTCATTTTTGACATTCATCTAAATTTAATTTTCCTTTTTCTATATTTGGCTATAAATCAATATTTTATTGTTTTGATTTTCATTTTTGTGTATGAGGTTTATTTCCTAATACATAAAAATTTGCTTATTTTTATGTTATTCATTTGAATTTAATTTTTTTATTTATTTAAAAATTTTACTTATATTTTTATTACAAATCATTAGTTAACTAATTTAAATACTTATCTAGGAAAGAAATGTATACTATGTAGAATTACATAAGCTTGGCAACAAATTTTTTTGCATTGAAATTGTGGCCAAAGAATTATATGATAGTTATTTATATTTAAAAGTAGTATTTATATATATTTATATTATTATAATTTAACATTGCTTGTCTAAATGTTCATTTATTCATTTGTGTGTAGAACTTTATCTATTCACATGAATATTATAATGGTAAAGTTTTTATTGTGGGAAATTTTCTCTGCACATATACATTCTTACTTTTAAATATGCACATGTATAAACATGTTTATATATATACTTATATATTTTAGTACATAAAATTTATAAAAAATAAATTCAATTAATTTTATTTGTTTTATTAAATTGGTGTTTTTGCTTCCTGTTCAATGGCACAGCTTGTCTTTTATGGACCTTGCGCCACAAAACCCAACCAACCAGCTTCCTGTTCAATTTGTTTTTTATTTTTTTTTAAAAGAAAAGATGATATATTTTTTGTTTTTGTTCAATATTTAATATTTTCTCTTCTCCAATTGAATAACATATGCCAAAAATGTTTAATTTGCATATAACATAGCTATAATGAAGGCTATTATTAATTTTTTGTCATATTATGTTTAACGTGATTTAATTTGTAAAACTATAAATAACTTTTTATATAAAAAGTAAGGAAGTATGTAAAATAAAAGAATTTTTTCTGCAGCCTATTGTTCCATCCTTATTATCTGGACCTAGTGGGACGAATGCATCACATACTCCAGGTGGGTCCGGGGGTTTATTTCCTAATACACCTGGGGGTCCCATGACTCCTATGACCCCCATCACTCCTTCATCTGCAGATCCTGGTATTGTGCCACAACTACAGTAAGTGAATTTATGGCACATAATTTATTATTTAAAGGAATAAAAAAATTATGCTTTACTTTTAGGTAGTATCTGAATGCATTTTTTAAAGATATATATATAAATCTTTTTAATGTATATTTTTTGTTAATTTTATTTATTTATAAATACCTTTAATAGTTACTTTGAATTTCTAAACTTTGTTATGATCATTTATAAGTTGAAGAAGCAGTATTTGCTTCCTTGCTAAAGTTGATAACCAATACTATTACAAACAACAATTTAGTTAATTAATAGGTAATTAACAATGCTGATATATGGCATAATCAACAGGGCTAAAAGAATAAAAGTCAGTAAAATATTTTGAATTACCTACCTATGAAAGAAGAATGGTTAACACAAGGCTTGTATATAAAAAATAAATAAAACTTGGAAAATATTTAAAAAGTGTTCCATTTTTTTAAGTATTTTAAACCTAAAAAATTGTTAAAATGTGTTCAAAGCCTGAATTTTATGGTTTCCTAAGAAATAGAAACAGTTTTCATTCATTTTTTTTCTCGTCATAAATTTGTTTTGGAAACTTCACCTATTTAGTTAATTAAGAATTTAGGTTTTGTCATCTACCTATCTTCACCTATCATCTCATTCTTCTGATCTTTCTTTTTTAGTGAAACCTTTAATAGATAATTATGTTTTGAGCAATAAATCAAGAATGGTAATTTATATTTAAATTGTACATTTCAATTATATCAAAAACTTATAAAAAATTACAATTTTATACTTGTAATTTGAGTCTCATTTGGTTTAAAAAAATGTTATTGTTAGTAACGTCTAAATACATGGTTAACTTCAGAAAATATATTTTAACTGCAATTCTTTTTCTTTTTAACCTTTATTGTAAAAATAAAACTTCATTTTTATATTTTTTGCAACATTTAAAAATACATGCCTTATTTCTACATTTTATGCAGTCTTAATTTATTGAAAATTATAGTCTGAAATCATGGATATAGAGTTTACTAAGATTTTATATTTAACAACCATGATCAAGATTTTTACCCTTTTGGTTGATTTTTGCTTTTTAGTAATAACATGAAAAATAATTTCCTTTCTGAGCAAATAATATTGGCGATAAAAAAAAAAGAAAAAGAAAACTAGTGCCATTTTTATCAAAAACTGCTAAAAGAAAGATGTAATAAATTATATAAAATTTTAAAAAATCCAATGGTTGGGACACATGGAGATAATGAAGGACAACCAATGTACAAAAGGTCAATGTTATGGTCAGAGAAAACAAGGAAGACCAAGAAAATATGTCTTGAAGAGGTTAAAAAGGATCTTAAAAGCAAGAAAATAACAAAGAGGAAAACTAAAGCAAAAGACAGATTGCTTTGTTGTCAAATTATTAGGAAGTTTATGGTCTAACATGAACTGTAGTGCCAGCAAGTTTATCTTTTAGTTAGTGCCATTTTTAATAAAAAAAAATATTTGATTTAATTAGAAAATATTGAAATTTCTGATTGTAAGAATTTAGCATGCAACAGAACATTTGAATTTTTATTTTCTGAAGTGAATTTGTATGTAACATTGCTGTAAATATGACAAAATGGTTGTAATTATTTATTATCAAAAACATTTATTTGACTAGATCACTCATAAGGCAAAATTGCTAATACCATTTTTGCGAATATTGCACATAAACTTTCAACTTGAGATTCTAGCAAATCTTTATTTTTGGGTGTACTTCTTATAAAACAGTTGCCATTTCTAAATATTTTAAAGCGTTGTAAGTCAATTATTCAACTTTGTTTAGGTTTGGAGAAGAGCAATTTGTTAAAACTAAACTATATTGCTGATAGGTAAATATTCAAATACTGTTGTAGTATAAAATTTTTGCAGCTTACTTTTATTTGATAAGTATTTGGCTGTGTCTATAAATTTTTTGTCAATGGTATTTATTTATTTTTTTAACTGATAATTCTGTCATGTTTTCTTACTTTTATTAAATAGCTTTTTAGATTTCTATGTGTATCATGGTATTTAACAGTTTTGTTTATAACTTCATTGTCCATTAAGTAAATCTGTGAAATAAATATACATTAGTTTTTCTTTAAACTTCTTTTACATTTTCAGTTATATTGTTTTGCTATAAATTTATATTTTCTTAATATCGAATTGGTATTTTTCATTTGGAAAAAATATTTTAACTTTTCGTACATTCTAGTATTTGGTAACTGAATGTCATTAAATGCACAAATAATGTTTAATATAGTATATAAATTTGAGTTTATTTATGCAGATTCCTCTTTTTTGGTATTTTGTTTTATGATGTATTGTTTTTACAGGAATATTGTATCAACTGTAAATCTAGGATGCAAATTAGATTTAAAGAAAATAGCTCTCCATGCTAGGAATGCTGAATACAACCCTAAACGTTTTGCTGCTGTCATTATGCGAATCAGAGAGCCCAGGACTACTGCCTTGATCTTCAGCTCTGGTAAAATGGTGTGCACTGGGGCTAAGAGGTAAGAAAAAATGTAGCCCTAAAATTTTTTTCCCCATTATATATTAATATTTTTTTCTCATCGAAATGAAATGATAGAAAATAAAAACAGCAAGAATAAGCTTTTAATAATTTATAATACTGAATTAAATTAATGAATTCAGTTGAATTGTGCCATGCTAATGTTAATAGCAGAATTAATTAGTGCTCAGGTCATCTACTCAAGTTTTTCGGATTTTTTCCCACTCAAGCATGTATTTGTGTAATTTGAAATCCATTTTAAATAGGTTAATTATGATTAACCCATTTAAAATGAATTTCAAATGAAATTAATTTTAGGATTACTGCTATGATCTTCAACTCTGGTAAAATAGTGTGCTCAAGGACTAAAAAGTAAGAAAAAAAGTAGTCCTAAAATATTTTCCTACTGTCAATATCTTTGCATATTTTTTCTGAACAAAATAAAATGATGGAAAATAAAACAAAACAAACAAAAATCTACTTGAAGGGCCAATTCCTACAGTGCCCATATCTACTTTCTTGACTGCGAACTCTGGAGTGCAAGCATATGTCCCAGTTATGTGATCAGGCTAGTGCAAAACCCCCAGTTTTGATTTCCAAAGCATGCTTAGTACTCGATCATATCAACCCACTTAAAGGATGAGAGGCTGAGTTTACCTTGTTCAGCCTGAGTGTAGAACCTTGGGTCAATTCATTGGGAGTGCGAAATGCTACCATAATACCTCAAGTTATAAATATTTCTGCTAGGAAAATGAAGTATTAAAAACTGCTATTGACTTGAGCCATACTGATGCTGGTAGCTGAGTGATTAGAGCCTAGACCAACAGTTCAATAGTTCTTTGTTTCTTTCTCCTTAAACATGGATGTAATTCTTTGGAATTCATCTTAAACTGTAGTTCCTAATGGAATTAGATTTTGTCAGTCCCTTACAATGCCAATATTGAATTCTGAAACTTTTTATCTTAACTCTGAAATTTTTTATCTTAGCTCAGTAGGAGAGTGGCAGGGTTTGAAATAACTTATACTCCACTTTTCCATCAAATTTGATATATTATACCATGAGTTAAGCCATATTATCATTTTTTAATAAAGTGAATCCTAATGAAATATTGATTTATTGTAAAATTTGTATAAAAAGTGATTCATTTTTAAGGGAAATAAAAATCAAACATTTAATTTATTAAGGTTTAATTAGAATGTGTTTCAATTTGGTTTAAAGGTGTTTCTAATGTTAATTATAATTAACTGTATTATTTAGCTACCATTATTTTCATTTAAAAACCAAATAAAATAAACCAAAAAAAGCCACATAAAATGGTGCACAAAAAATATAATACTTAAAAAGTTTTATATTGTACAGAAATGCCGCATTGACATAAACAACATTGTGAATTAAATGACAAAATGGTATTCTGTTCACAGTACTGCTGTCAAATCTTGACCTCTCTCTTATGTATAATGTCAGGTTAGAAAATGCATGAAATGGGAGCAACTCATAAATATATTTGAGAAAAGTGGGAAGTTATATATATGTCATACTTTCATAGTCAAAATTGTTAGTCACTACACTCCTTAAAATGACTTAATAAATTCTGAATTAAATTTTAGTTAAAATTTACTGGATTGTCATATACATTTTTTTCTCATACTTTATTTTTAATAAATAATTTTAGAATCTTTGAACTTAATAATATTAAGTTCCAAGATTATTGATATAATATTATAAATTGACATAATATTGTCAATATTATTGACAATGAAAATATTGTCAATAACATTGACAATATTTTCACCAACTTCCTACAAAATAGGAAAATAAGCATTTCCTATTTACCAACCATGATAATTTTTTGAACTCCAAGTAAACACATTGATGTTTCTTATGATAAGTATTGTAATTTCATTGCTATGTAAAGTAAGTTTTTATAAAAAAAAATGCACATTCATCATTCATTCAAATCATTGTTACAAATAGTTTTGAATTTCTGATTATTTCTAACAAAATGTTTTGCAGAAGGCTTTGTATAAATTTTATAAACCCTATTAGCACTATAGTATTTGCTAGAATAAGGATAAAATCTTTTACTTTTCATTGATGTGAGCAATTCTTCAATGTATCAGATTTATGTTATAAAATTACTAATATTTCTACCATTTTGTATAAATGGTTGTGATTTCACTTTTATGCAAGAGCCTTTAAGATATGTCAATCATTTAAAAAATGTATAATTTTTCCATGATGTGAGATTTCTTATATTTTTTATAAGTATACAAGAAAAAATTTGTAAAACAAATGTGAATAAGTAACTCTAAAAATTGCAATTTTCACGGAATACCTTGTGTGAAGTCAATTAATGCAACTAGAATAGTATCAATAAAAGTAAACAAACTGAAGGATAATAGAAACTGCCTTCATCATGTAATTTTATTCAGTCAAATGTTTAATTTGATATCTATAGCTTGCTGTATAACAATGGAGTAGGGTCACACTATCTAACTATTCAGTAGCATATGTTAATAGATTTCTCTTACAACCAATTCAATCATACCTTCAATTTGCACTAAAAGGATAGACAAGCAGAACAAACAAGAAAAAGGATAACAAACATTTCCCAGTCTTGTGATAAAAATTTATTCCTCAATTTGTTCTAGAAAATTTCAAAATAATTTTTTCACTGAGCATGAAACAGAATAGTGCATCATCCTTTGTAAAATGTTCTGTAACCATCATATTTTGTGTTTTGTTGAGATAAATGCATACACATGCTAGTGAGGTTTTTTGCTTGTTCTCTATATATTATTTTTTAGAATCAAACGTATACTAGGTTTGATGAGAATTCCTTAAGAGAAAGCAATAAATTATCTCATACTCTTAGAATCAGTGTCATTCATGCATGAAGATTTTGTTTAATCAAATCGACATGCTGCTTAATGTTGCTTGTAATTAATGATGCAGTGACTTCAGTTTATACTAATATAAAATCTAGTTTCTGTGAAGCATATTTCAAATTGATGAATTAGGCACTCCCAAGAGCTTTCCAGCTTCACAAGTCCTACTGATGCCAATAAATGATTCAGCTACTATATTTTTTAGGGCAGTTTGTACAGTTGTGATGTTCTTCTTTTTCAAGGACAAAATCACTTCATGTATAATCTTCCAAATGACAAGGTTTTTTTTTTTTTTTTTTTTTTTTTTTTTTTTTTTTTTGCTAGAGTATATCAAACTTGGCAGGCATGTTAGAGCACTCCATCACATGATATTAGGACTTGGATCTTTTTGCCATTCAATATGTTGATTGATTCACTTTTATAAAAGATTTTAACCAACTGTACTTAATCTGGTTATGTTAGCATGCTGCTAACCATTAAATAAAGAGTCTATACCCTAAACATCTATTGTTTGATTTGTTTAAATTCTTTTTGTGTATAATATCTGGATAATTTATCTATCTCATTAGATGTAAGAAATATTTACTACCAAAAAGGAATGTTATGTTTATTTAACAACTGTTTGAACTTAAGTGTTGGTTCGTTGATCAACATTGAGGGAGAAAGAAATATACTGAGTTTATGAATAGGTAGAGAAATAAACTTAACGTGCCATGTGCTCTGGAGTAAACGTTTCTGCAATGAATAGTCAATCAGTTCCAGAAACAATTCCTGATACATATGCTTAATACTTGTTTTATTCCAAAACATCTCTTGACGTAATAAGAATACATTTACAAATTTAGAAAAACACATTTCATTCTTGTATTAAGATTTATTTAGTTGACCTTAGTCATCAACCTCCCCTTTACTGATCTCCTTCCAGATATTGTGGTTATGGGAAAGCTAAGAACGAGTTTCTGCAGTAGGAGTAACTCCAATCTTCTGTGCGTGATGTTACAGAAACATTGTCTTTTTAAAATGCATCATTTCTCCACTTTAAGAGTGGACAACTAATTTCTCTTAAATGTTTTTAGTAACTAGCCTTGTAATAATTTTTAAACTTTTAACATATTATGCTTAATGTTTTGTTTAAATAAGTTTACTTGCAGAAATACCAAGCTCCTATAATTTAAAAATTAAATTATTGTTTTATTTTTATAAATTAAAATGTTTTTTTTTTCTCTCTCTAAAACTCCCTTATGAAAAATATTCCCATTTACATTTATGTACACAGTCTCAAAATATTGTTTCAATATTTGGACAAGAAAAGATACAGATTGTAATGTAAATGATACGTTTAAAATTATATGAGCAGTTTTATCAAATTTGTTGTTAGATGATCAGGTCGTTGGGTAATTAATTGTTTAGCTCATACAACTAGAAATGTATCCATTCTTAAGTAAGTTTTACTATATATTAATCAGTGCAGATAATTTTATTGTACGTAATAAAAAATGAATAATAATATTTAGAAAAAGAATGAAAATTTGGCACAACAATTTTAATGACTTATTGTCAAATTATGAAATGAAAAAAATTAATTTAAAAATTATCTAGAAAATTATTTTAACTATTGAATCCGCAAATTTAAATCTTAAATAAAAATTAAGCTAAGTTTTTTTTTTTTTTTTTAATTTTCCCATTGTTTTTTTATGATTAATAGTCATTTGTTTAATTAAACAGATTAATTAATTAGGTACTGTGCTTAAATTATTGTTGAATGCTTTTAAAATTAATTTTGTTGTTTTAAAAGCATTTAAAAATTATGATTAATGGTTTGCAGGCTTAGGTGGGAATTAGGGAAAATTTTCAAAAATGCTAAAGCAATATCCACTAATAAAGAAACTATAATTCAAGTGGATGCATGTAACAATCTAGTAGATCTGAACTCTTTCAATTCTAATCTAGGTCATAATTTACTATAGCTTTTTGATTTGGATTGGGATTAAAAATTGAATTTGGAAAGTATTAAATGATTCAGTTTGTGATTATTTTTATTAACAAAATTAAAACCTGATAATTTCTTGATTCAATTTTACTGAGTTTGGATGTTTATAGTGGTCTTTTAATTGTAGGTACTGATCTAGTTAGCCTTCATGAGCAAAAAATGACTGTTGAGCAACAAACAAATAATTTTATCTTATGATTTTCTAGATAACTTTATTATACCTACAGATATTTTTTTTAATTATCAATACTTGGATTATAAAATTAGGGAATTATTTTTTTGAGCTATGCTTTAATTTCATGTATTTACCTTAAGTGAAATGTTATATATAATAAAATGTGAGTCAAGATGTTGTAATGAGGGTTAGAATAGAGTAACTTGCAATTTAACTCATAATAACATTTAAGCTGATCTGATTTATATTCTTAATTCATCATTTATTAATAATCAGATTTCCTGTTTGTTTTAAGAGAGCAAAATGTGCCTTATTTGACTTTTGTTGTTTATTTTAGTGAAGAGCAATCCAGATTAGCTGCTAGAAAATATGCCCGAATTGTACAGAAACTTGGTTTTGAGGTAAGTTGTGTTTATAAATGTTTCTCTGTAGAGAATGAAAGTTTAATTAAATACTATTTACTCATTTAAGCTTTCTTTCTTTTTGTCTATTTTATATTTATTTATGTTTTTATTGAAAAATTATATAAACATTTTTACATTACTGTATATATGATTTAAATATAATTTTTATGTTTTTAAAAAAATCATGTATATTTTTTAGTCTGTTAACCCTTCTTTACATGATTTTTTCTTTATTGGTGAAATAAATCAAGTTGATATAATTCATGTTCAAAATTAAAGGAAAAATGGTTAAAAAAATCTTAGTATATATTTATAGTATAAATTTAGCAAAAGACAATATGCTAAAAATTTCCATCATCATCCAAAGTTAGATCATTAGCTTAGTACTAAATAGAAATAAAAGAGGAAAATAACAGAAACACGTGTTCTTCCACTCATTTTCAATTTTTTAGCAATAGAAACTCTAATATAATAAAACAAAATTATAAATGAAATCATACGTTTATTGCAACTACAACAAACAGCGGAATGAGACAACTTTAAGCACTGATAATGACACTTGTTTATTTTTGACAGCTATGTTTCTTTTGATGCAATGGACATTAAAAAGGTATCCAAACACGATCAACTTAAAGTGAACTTGTTCTTTTATATAATTTTTGGGCATTATAGGTTCTGATGGAAATTTCCACCATTATGCAAAGAAGGGTTAAATTTGTAACATATCTTAAAGAAATTATCTTGAGTAATTCCAAAGATTTTTACTTAAGAATGAATTATTTTTATGACAAGTTATTCTATTCATGAGTTAATTGATTTATTATATAGGTATGCATTTATTAAGTAAAAGTTTGTGTTAAAAAACTTTATCTTTCTCTAATTTGAAAAATTTTAAAAATCTTTAGTTTAGATTTTTATTATTAGAAAATATATATAAAACTATGAATTGTAGAAATTTTTAGTTTTAAAATCATTTGGTTTTAAAATGCATATAATAATATAAAAGATAGTAACTATATTACTTATTTATATTGATCAGATTTACATAATAAATTAATATATTTCTTTACTATTTAATATTTCATTTACCATTATTTTATTTGCAATTCCTTTGATTACTATGGAGTTTACTGATAAATTTGATACTCAAAAAGCGCTATATATTTTCTATAATGTATATGGGTAATAAATATTATTTTTGTTGTTATGATAAAAAACTATTCATAACTAAATGCTTATTTTAATAAATATTGTAAAAAAAAAAAAAAAAAAAAAAAAAAAGAAGAAGAAGAGTTTAAGTAATTATAAATTGTGTTTCGAAAATTTCTGACATAAAGAATTCTCTTTATATCAGAAATTTTCATACCAAGGCTTAAAGCAATTTATGTTCTATGTCCCTAAAATATTTTGGCTTTTATTTATTGTAATTGTAAAATTATAATGTTAAATATTTGCATTATAACATGAAGTTTCTTTATTTTTAATGTTTGAAATGTCTTGAAATTGACTGAATTTAAATAATTACATTTATTTTTATGAGATCTGTATATAGATTATATGGGATCTATATATAAATTATATATATTTCCAATGCTTAGATAAATATTGAGTTTGAATTTATTTGTACTTTTTTGCAGGCTAAATTTTTAGATTTCAAAATACAAAATATGGTTGGCAGCTGTGATGTGAAATTTCCTATTAGGTTAGAAGGCTTAGTTTTAACCCATAGCCAGTTTTCAAGGTAATTATTTTTTTGTGAAAATTATTGATCCCACAAGAAAATATGTGATTATTTCTGAATTATTTTTAAAAATAATTTAAAAGACATATGTATTGTGAAAATATTCGTTTTCATTATTTTATTTCCATTGTAATACTCCTTTGTTTAAATTTTTACTTTTTTATGATTAACTTTATTAAAATTAAAATTAATATATTTATATTAATTTTAATAAAAATATAAAAGTATATATTTTTATTAAAATTAATAAAAAAAAACTTTTTACTCATTATTTTATTTTTTATTTATTTATTTATTTTTTATTCTTTTTTTTTTTTTGTCCCTACCAGGAATGAGTTATATTCTAAGTATTGAATATTGACTATATATTTTTATTAATAATTCTTAATGAATAAAATTTGCTTCATTACTAATTAATGTACTTGCCTTTTTGTGATAATTTTCCATCAAAGTATTGGCTAAACTTATTTATAATGACTATACTTTGATTTAACAGATACTTTTGTTAGATAGTTGTGTTCATTGTATTAAAGAGTTTTAATTGGTCAATATTTTAAAAATAGTATTGTTTTGTTTTAATACTAACATTCTAAATATAGGCATACATAGTTTTCCTTTAGATGATTGGTTCTATATGATAAAAATAAATGCTTTGAGGCAGTAGAGATTTAATCTCATTTGATCACCCTTGACTGAATAATCGCCCACTTTTTGGGAGTCCATATATGCTTAATATTCATAAATATTTCCTTCTTCTGTTATGCATGTAAATAAAGGCATCTCATTAGGTAATTTCTTCACTAGATTAGGGTTTAAAATTATATTTGAGGTATTCGATTTTTGGAAGTCCATTTACCAATTACTCTCTATATATATAATTCAAAATTCTACCATATCATTATTTATGTAAAGTTATCAATTTTGTGATAATTATTGCTCTTATCATTCCTGCACTTTTTAATCTATCATTGAGTCTATATAAACAAATTGTGCTTGTATGGGCTAATATACTTTAAAATTTTACTGAAAATTTTCTTATTTTAAAATTATTTATTCCACCAAACCTTTCAAAACTCTTATCAAATTAAATAATAAAATAATTATAAATTAGTTTTGAATTGTTTAATGAGTGGTTAAACAAATTTAAATGAAATGAATATAGTAAGCTATAGAAACTTTGTGTTAGAAATTAAGTTGAAAAATTGGCAGAAATTGAAGAAAAAGAAATTTAAAATTGAAATACCATTGTTAAAATAAAATTATAGAAGTTGAAAACTATAATTATTTCTGTTTGGAGTTTTAAAAAATTATTTTTTATTGCAATATTATAAATTTTATGTTTTTCAATTTACAGTGAATAAATTTCTGCTATAAAATTTCTACATTACTTTAACTTTCTTACTTATCTTAATGAGAATTAATGATTTATTGATAAATGTTTTAAAAAGCTTAATTAGTATTTCTCAATTAGTTGTTTATATTGTATTATATATATTATTATATACATGTCTTATAGATTAAATTATTTCTTACATCTAAAGGAAAAATATTGTTTGAATATTTTATCCCATTTTATTATTGTGTATGTATAACTATAAAAAAGCTCACAATAAGATAATACAATAATGAGTATAAATGGTTTTTAAGTATAAAAAGAAATAAAAATTAAATTTCAGAGTTATAGAGAGACTAATGTTTGTTTGGAATATATTTGTTGTTTAATACATATGTATCAAAGGAAAAAATTGAAGCAGATTATCATAGAAACAATAATAAGAAAAATTATAAACAAATCAAAAAACAAGTAAAAAATGCAAAACTATTGAAACATTTAATTAAAATTAATGAAAGCCTCTATAAGAAATAATCTTATCTTTTAGTTTTTTTCTTGATTTCCTTAAGAAGTTAATTGATATTAATTTATTTGAAAAAAGAAATTGTAGTGTCAGAAGCAAAATAGGAGATACTAATGTCTTTTAGCAAGTACAAGGCTAATAAATTAGGCTTGATTTATTCATATGAAATATAATTTTTATTTATAAATTATGGCACTATTAAGAACCTTTTGATTAAAAAAAAGAGTAAGTAATAGCTGAATGGTCACTACTTTTGCTTTTCTTTCGACAATTCTACTTCCTGTGTAGGTATGAATGTTTATAGTGGTTTAAAACTTATTTTAAGATGTAGGTATCATTGAGTTAATCCATATCTGAAAAGAGTGACCTTAAAATAACTATCAGTCATGTTGGATAACAAAAGCATTTTGACTGTGTGAGTGTTGAATATTTACTAATTTCATTTAATACTGCTGATTTAATAGATATTTAATTATGGATATAGACCATTTTATTCAAATTCCCATTGAATATTAGTAAATAATTTAAAAATAAGATCTGCTTTAACACAATTTAAAAATTGGTAGTTTGTAAGTTATTCAGTAAAACCATTTTGTACTTTAATTATTTTATGAAACTAATGGTTTTTAATTTTGAGTATCTATAATAATTTGAAAAATATTTCAGTTATGAACCAGAACTTTTTCCCGGCCTCATTTATCGAATGGTGAAACCAAGAATTGTACTGTTAATTTTTGTATCAGGAAAAGTTGTATTAACAGGTAAGATTATGAATGTGATTAACTTTATCTAATAGCATTCATTGCTTTTTTTCAGATTCATTTAATATTGAAATAAAAATAATCTATCACATATTTTTGAAACACTTGTGTGTTACTTCACATATTATAGTTTTACTAATGATAGCTTAATATATATATATATATCATAGATACAAAGTTCTTATGTTTGATTTGCCATTGAATGAAGTAAAAATAGATATGAAAATTAATGTATCATTCAACAATTGTAATTCACACAATATTGAAAACTAATAAAAGTGGCTGGGAAGCTCATTTGGTGTTTGTCGTATAAATTCTGAATAGGCTTACCAGTATTCACATCAAGTTGCTGAAAAATCAGTAGTAATAGTAGTAGCAGTCAGTAGACAAGTGTTTGAAAATAGTATTGTGAATGATTGTATATTATTGATTGTAGATTTTGATCACTTTTTGATATCTCCATTTTAAATTCTATTTGAAGATCTCCATTTTAAAATTTATAACTGCGTTACCAGATCTGATTTATATTAGGTTGTACATAGATAAAAGAAAATTATTTTTCTTTTTGACCATTAGAAACAGCTAAAACTTCATTGGTTTTCTTATATTTATTAAAATGTCTCTGTATATTATTTAATTTTTCTATTTTTTCTGTATTTATAAGATTATTGCAAGTTACCGGTATTACTTTACCAATTTATCATATATCATTATTCATAGTTTACTTATATGAAATGGTACATCATGAAAGTAAATTGTAAACTAAGAGAGAGATTTATTAATTATGTGATAATTTGCCTAAAAAAGGTGCTGTGTTTTATGTACTGCTTTTATAATAAATAAACCAATATTAAATATTTTTAATACTGATCCTTTTAACTGTCTTTGTTTTTCAAATTTCTTTTTAAGATACACAAATTTGTTTTGTATCTAAATAGAAATAAAGTTGATTAATAATAGAAAATTAAATAAATTATTTTTGTTGAGTTTCAAGTTTAATTTAGATATAATTAACTTTGAAGCAGATATTAAGCATTGTTTTAAATTTCATTCATTGTTTTACTTTTTTTGACTGAACAAATTTGCTTATTTTTTTACAAGCACATAACTAAGTTGATTGAAAAAATATTATTTTCATATAGCTTAGTTTGTTTAGTTGGCAAATAAATATTAGTATTGTAGGGTTTTTTTACTCAAGATTACATATTCGTCTTTTTATGAAATAATTTCTATCCAAATACTTTTAATAAAAATTTGTGTGATTTTATTTGGTTGTTTAGTATCTTCCTTTACTATTGTTTGGTACTGTTTTCTAAAAAGCAAAGCATATGTGTTAAATTATTTCTATAAATATTCTTTTATTGGATTCATACTTTGTCAGGTCATATTTTATTAGTTTTAAGAAAATGTTAATAACTTATTTAACTGATGTATTTTACATTTTTTTTTTCAGGTGCTAAAGTCAGATCTGAAATTTATGAAGCTTTTGAAAATATTTATCCTATTTTAAAGGGTTTCAAGAAACAATAGTGCTATTTTTTATTGTTTTGAAGCCCTGATATTCCGTGTTGTACATAGACTGCATTATTTGTTCATTGTAAATAAATCGCTGAAAAAAATATTCTATTTTTACAGGCATCATGTATTTATATATCATTCTTCATTTCCAATTCTATTTGAAGTAATTGTTTCTGGAACACAATGCTTATGATAAAATCAATATATCAAATCTAAATGTTCTATACATTTCATTTAAATTTGACATTTTTAATGAATGAATTTATAATTTTGCATTATTATCTTTCTTTTAATTATTAATTTAAAGTTTTGTTTATAAATTCCATTTTTTTATTTTAAAAAATAACGGTAAAAAAATCTAGTTCTTATTGTTTAGTTTTAATTATTTCTATCTACTTGTTAAATGTTCAGTTAAAATTGTCACAGATTTTATGCATTTTATATATGCATGTGTGTATATATATGTATTCCCAAATTTTTTTCAGTACCTTATTGATTATTTCTTATCGAAAATTACATATAATGATTTTTTTAATAATTAGTATGGTTTCTATTTTACAATTTTTTTCAATTAAACCTATATAAAAAATTAACTGCTTTTTTTAATGTATTAAAATAAAAGTTTTATTAAATTAAAATGAATTTATTTATATATTAAATATTTTAATTTTGAATAATGTTTTTGTTAATAATCATGATTATCATTCAGTAATATCTTGAGTTTTGACTAATTAAAACATAATTTTGATACCATAAAACATCTACTTATCATTTAGTTTTTTTTTTTATTTTTAAAATAAACAGTATACTTTTGAGTAATTCTTTTTTTATTATTAATTTAATAACTTGAATACATTTCTAGTAATGATTGGCCTGATATTCAAATTTGGCTTCCTGTTTTAATTTTAATTTGATGTTCTCTGTGTTGTTATAGAAAGGTACAAATTTGTATAATAATAAGAAGTAATAAAAATCAATCTTCAGAAATCCATATTTATAATTACAAAGTGACATGTTGTAAACTTGAATCTATATCTTCTAACTTAAGTTATGTATTTTGGTATATATCTTCTCATGTCTTCATTAACTAATCTTTCTGAAAGCCTCCATTGAGAATTTGTTTTAATAAGCTTCTATAAAGTATGAATGTGCATATTTGTATATAGTCATGCTCGAATGACTTCCATGAGAAATAAATTGCTCAATTAATGTTATCATTGATTTCTTTTCATAATCATCACACAATTTTTTTTTAACATATTTCTAGAAATTTTTGAAAATTCGCTTATTTAAATTAACTGTGAATTTTAACTTTTTATTAAGCATTTCCTATGAATCAGCATTAAAAATTTTCATTATAGCTCATACTATATAATGTACAACCTATTACAAAACTTGTCATTAGTTTAAATTTAACAAATGTTATGACAATATGTAAGAACATACCTAAGGCAAAGCTTATAAGGCACTTGAAAATCTGCCAACTTTCCCTTTTGTTAGGGTTTTTCACAGTTATTGAGCTGTGTTCACATGTTGCAAGAGAAACTCCCAAGTACTCACTTTAATGGACGTGTATTCAAAAAGTAGGACAGCATTCATTTGCCGTTCAATAGTATTTGGAATTGAACCTGTGACCTACCATTCTAAAGAGTATTGGGCCACAATGAGCTAGAAACTCTTGTTATTACTTTATCTTCAATTTCAAAATTTTTGCATACATTACTGTGAATGCATGAACTAGTTCAACATTTTTTAAACTCACTGTTTTTGTTAATAATCTGTTTACTTTTTATAATTCTACAAGTCTTGAGTTTGGTTTAGGGATGTTGCAGACTTGCCAATTATACATTTTTGAATTGCCTATTAAAAGATAGTTATGTTCTGTCTGATTACCATTGCTCTATGTTGGGCAGTATTGAATGTAAATATGATTATAAAAATTGCAGTATTTAATTTATTACTTAATTATTGGTTCTCTATATGCCAATAAGATTTAAAACTTACATTTTGTATTGATGAAACATTAGTCCTCTTATTAAAACATGTAAAAATGTAAATGACTACAAAGGAAAGTATAAAGTAAGACTAATAGTAAGAAAGTATAAAAGAATATTTCCTTTTGTATAAAAGAAATGTAAAGCATTAATTGATTAAATATAAAGTAATTAATTAAAGAATTATCTCCTTAATTGGAATTTCTTCGGTCTCACAATTTGAGAGGCAGGCTTCTCAAAATATAATATTTTCATATTTAATGATAGATATGAAACTTGAATCCCTGCTTTTATAGAAACTCATTGATTGCAATAATATGTTTTTAATATTGGAATAAATTTTTTATTTTAGAGACATTTGTTTTTCAATAACTTTTCAAAATAAATATTTCAAATAAAATTTTGCTTTTTATTTATGATTTTAAGGTAATTTTTCCTGAAATAAAGATTTTTTTTTTAAATAAAAATCTTATATCTACAGTTATTTCAGTAACTATTTGTCCAAAGTCTATGTTATGCATTATATTGAGTTTTTATTATTATTATTATTATTTTTTATTGTCATGTTAAATGCAATGAAACAACAAAAGTATAAAGTTTTTATGTAATTGAAGAACGTTATTTCAACAAATTGTAGATAGTTAAAATGAAATGTTTCTGTTAAATACATTTGTAAAAGCTATGTTCCCACAAGCTAACTGATAAGGAAAGTAAATATGAAAGTCTTCTAAGTGAAATGTCTGAATGCTAAATTCTGAAACCTACTTTAAAATTATAATTCAGAATTTGAATTTAAAGAAAAGTTGAAATTTGTAACCCATTAAATTAAAGCAAGTTTTCATTAATGGGTTAATAAGAATTAGTGTGTGCTTGCTGTGTCATCTGAATGCGTTTTTATTCAGTTTCTCCTCCATTTATTAAAGAATTGATACACTGTATTAAGAAATCCCATTCAAAATATTCATCATATATGGAAAAATCAAAACAAAGTGATTTACTCTGGAGAAAAGAAAAGATGCAAATGATGCTACTTCCATTTGAAAAAAAAAATTAATGAAAGTTAAGTTGAAAATTTTTTGAGATATTCGTTGTGCGACTGAAAAAGTTTTGAATAATGCAACAGATAAAATGCTCTATTTTTGTAATACTCATAATATAAGTTAAGTTAAAATTTGAGTTAATGAGGGTGTCTGTTATTAATGAAATTTTAAATTATCTATAAGATAAAAAATGATGTTTTAGGGAATCAAAATTAAGTACTGATGCATTTATTATATAATATCCCGCTAAAATATATTAATGTGCTGTAAATTACTTAATTACACATTGATATAAATTATAATACTATTGTCATAACTACCATGAAGTTGTATGTCTCATTTTTTCATATTTAGAGTAGTTTGAGTATCTTGCTTTCTAATAAAAATTAAAAAAAAAAAAAAAAAAAAACTATGTTATTGCTTTTTAAACTAGTGTTCAATAATGATGTAGATTATTAACTGTTTAACTGTTTTTATTTGATTTTGAAACATCTTCTGAAAAATATCCTGATATTTAAAAATATTTTCCAACTCCTAGTCCTATTAACATAAAACTAGAAGATGAAATTACTAGTTCAAAAAAGTACATCTATTTGCGATGACTTATCTGTCTGTGTAAAATTTTTTTATCTTATTTTATTTTAAAACTTGGAAATTCAAAATCATTAATTATTCTAGCAATCCAAATCACCAAACATTAAAAGAACATCATTATACAAATAAATACAAATTATTAAAAATATGACAAGATAAATGTTATATCTAGATAACTTATAATTAATAACAAAGTAACTTGTATAAATGTTATATCTAGGATTTTTTTCCTTGCAATTAGGACGTAATTCTGAATATTGATTAAAAAAATAAATATACAAACTTTTTTATTTTTAATAAAATCTTTATGTAATTATGGGTTTAGAATTTGTATTTTGTTTATTATTTAATTACTGAAGATACAAATAAAATTAGGTACACGTCATTTAATCTTGAAGTATATTTTGATTTTATATTCATTACAGAAAAACATGTATTGTTACAAACCTAAAACAAAACCTGATGTTAATATAAACTTGGAAAATTGCTTGTTTGTACAATTCCCCAAAATTTAATATCAGTTGGATTATTTCAAATCGAAATAAGTTCTTCCAGATATTTTCAGATTTTGACAAAGTTCCTGAGGGCAATATTATAATTTTTAAATTTTTTTATTACAGGTGTCATTTGTTGGCTATCCATTGTGTAGATGGAAACGATGTTCCACAATCTAATTTTAAATCCCATTTATTTTAAGAGAACCTGTATTTTTATGTTTTCGGATTAGAAAAGAATTTAGTTTTTATGTTGGCAATATACTGACAATTTTTTCACTTAAGACTTTTCAAATAAACTATGTAATACAAAATTATGGAAATTCATCTCTTTAAAATGATAAAATTATGCATAAATAAAATAGCTAAAATTTTTCCGAAAAATTAATAAATAAAATATTTTTCTAACTAATTAATTGCAAATTGAATCATAAATTTCTCTACCGAAATGTTAATTATTCCATAAATCTCTTGAAAATATACAATTTAATAAGGAAAAAATTTTGTCACAAATATTATAAATTATTTGTTTTCATTTGATTTCTCTCTCAAAATGTCTACTAGTAAAATGCAATAAATGCTCTTGTTTTTTCTTTTTATTTATTTATATATTTATGTGTCTAAAACACTGGTATAAAAATTTTTCAAATTTTATAAAATTGCTAAAAAGTTTATATATTATTTTGTAGAAATTAGGTTCTGAATATCTTGGAAAAAATAAATTTAAATCAAACTAAATTTGATTATGTATTTTTCAATAATATTTCTCAGTTTTAATTAAAAAAATTTAAACATTAAAATTGAAATGCATCAAATTGTGCAGGTTCAATATTTGCTCTATTAATTGTCAACAAGGGTCTTATTAACAATTTAGTTTGGATATTTCATATTTTATCTCAATAGATGGGAAACTCATTCAAAAATTCGAACTTATATATAAAAATGAAAAGGGATATTCTGCAACATCAGAAAGAAAGTGATTTCAATCGTGAATGTGCAAATTGTAACTAATAGTGCAATCAACTAGTGCTAACAAACTTAGGACAAACAATTGATTGCACTAAGCGCAGTTAATATTTATTGTGAATAATATGCTATACAAATTTTATTCATCCATAATTTAGTTAAAAATTGTTTTTACGAACCTCTTAATTACGAACTAATGCCTGGTCCCTATCCTGACATGATGTTAATTTTAACTCCCATTAACGAATGTAACTTCAGCGAACTGGCAGCTGAATATGATTAGAACTCTAGCCTTTTGTTCAGCAATTCGTGGAAAGATTCCCACTTCGGATTTGAATGTCTAATAATTTCAGTTGTCTGTATATATATATATATATATATATATATATATATATATATATATATAT
>JAPDSC010065649.1:42173-58831 GCA_026290005.1 Latrodectus geometricus | reverse complement strand
ATATTATTGCTCTTCATTTGCTCGAAAGTGCAATGGCGGGATATGGCGTCGATGGCCTCTGGCGACAACGGACGCTCCAAGAAGGTGGTGATCTTTGAAACCATGCCAGGCAAGTCCTAGATTGGAAAAGAGAAAAAAAGTGACCGTTCTGTAGAATAAGCTGAGATCATCATGGAATTTGAACACCAGCTGATTTGTTTTATTTACCAAATTTGCCTTTTCCCCCAAACAAAAACAAAAACATTTGAAAAGTTGATAAAATATATTAAGTGATAATATGCCGCCCAACCTGTCTAGTGGTTAGCGTACCTGACTACAGATGAGTGGGACCTGGGTTCGAATCCTGGCTTGGGCATGGATGTACTTTCTCTCTCTCTTTCTTTCTTGTCTTTGTCGATTCTTTGTGTGTGAATGGTGTCCTACCCTATAAACGTGTACCTATGGCATGTGTGTACTGAAGAAGTCGGACTCCACGCCAAATATGGTTCAGTTGGAAAAGTGGAGCAGCGCACCCCATACTGCCAGCCTGGCTGGTACACAACAACAAGTGATAATATATATAAAATGGGAACGTTACACTTATTTATAACAAATATAATTACGCTACTATTTATAGCGAAGCCCTTGTTTCGGAACACTGAATAAAATATTTGTTGCGGTTTTTTTGAACATTTTAGTACAAATGCGTTGTACTCAATAGAGTCAAAGTACATAAAATGAAAGTTACATGACTCACTGTTAATTCCTGTCATATATGCTTATTAGATCCTAGATGATCAAATGAGTTTTTAGAATTTTAATTTTCTAAAAATGTTGCGTAAATTTCAAATTTTTCCTGTATTTGGTAGAAGTACGTCAGTTTTAGAAAGAAGATGTTTAATAAATTAAATTTTACAAATCAATTTAAAATCTCAAAAGCATCTTGGAATAATCGTGATAGCTTTCTTATAATATGCTTGTAAGTCTTGATACAAAAGCCAGGTAAACTGGTTTTTAGTCACAAAGTTTAAAACAAGCTACGTTCGCAAGTTCGAAATATAAAGCTACTAGCTAAGATCGTAGCATTTTTAATATTAAAAAAAAGTTTACAGGATGTGTAATTAATTGTTAGACTTGGAAGTAATCTTTATCGGCATCCAGCGTCTTCCGCCAATGTGATTTCAGCATTATTGGTGAAACACTTTTAGAATAATGAAATTATGATTAGATAAGGAAAGTTAGAGAGAAGGATACTCATAAACACAAGCCAAAATTACGACGTCTGCGGTCGACGAAATAAGCCGAATAAGAAAACATGTCAACATTAACAGATTATAGCTTGATATTTTAATGCTCGTTTATTTTTGAATGAATAGTGCAAATTAATTTTTCACGCCAGAGAGACACACATAGGTATTTGTTGGTATGTTCATGAATTATCAGAACGAAAGAAATATTTATTATAGTATTAGTGACATTTAATAGTTTTGCTAGAGGGGGTTGTCCTTACCAGTTTGAGATCCTCGAAAGAGATGAAGAGCACTCGTTCGGGGTGCTCTTGAGCAAACCTCCAGTACGGCAGGACATGTTCAAACCAGGATCCATACACCACTGCAAATAAAACAAATTATTTTCACAATATTTGAATAATGTACTACAAAGAACGTAAAATTTAAAAATGATTGCTTAAATTTAGGGCAATAATAAAGCTAGTATCGTAAATTAGGTAAAGATTTACAGTACGGTCACTATCAGCGATTTTTCAAATAGTCGCCAAAAATCTCGCCATTTTGAATATTGAAAAATATTGCCTGATTGGTCGGAATCCCTCATCTACGATTGGTCAAAATTGGTTGGGTTGCCTGAAAATGTTATTTATCGCCAAATGTGGAAAACTCGCGCCAAGAGTGACCGTACAGTAAATCTCAGCCGTAAATTATTTTGCATTGGTGAATCCAAAAGAAAATTTGGATCAGATTTACTGTATAGTCACCTTACTGTATCACAATTTTTCCCCATATAATGATAAATAACATTTTCTGGCGACCCATTTTTTTCGCACAAACTATGTTTTTCAATATTTTGTTTTTTTTTTAGACCTCGCTTGTGCGAAATGGCGAGATTTTTGGTGAAATTTTGAAAAAGTCGCCAAAAGTGACCGTACAGTCAATTTTTACCGAAAAGTTTAATCCTTCTTTAACAATATAATTTATTTTGAACGACAAGAATTGGCCTGTATTCCTGTCCTAGTATTCGAAAGTTGTGCTAACTTCACTGGGTGAAGAAAACTTTGTTTTAAACTTTGTTTTTTCCAAAACTTTAGAGAACTTTGTTTTTTCCAATTTCGATGGGAAAACAGATTCACTGGAAATCACAATTGCGAAGTATGAGGGTACAGTAATCCAGATCTTAAACTTGAATTTCGGTTGCAGTTGTTGAATTTAGTGAGCAGCATAGATATTGTCATAGAAGGGAATAACACTATCAACCAACTTTCAAAAGCGATTGATTTGATGCTGGATTTAAAATGTGGATTTACTTTTTATCCAAAAAGTCAACAATGTAACAACTCATTCCTTTTTTTTAAAAGCTTTACTATTTCAATCCTCCAGACACGCTTTAGAATACACTGACTCAATCACAACTGCTAAGCAACCAGCGCACGCATACATATAAGAAATTTTAAATTTTCAGTATTTCATGCTCAACAAAAATTTAAATAAAATATAACAATAAAGAATACTATAAACTATGTTTTATTATCTGTTGATAGCTAGTAAAATTATAAGGATTTTCTTAAAATTTCATTTTTAAAAAAGGACATTTTTTAATTTTTTCGTTTTATCTACCAAATATTTGATAATGAAATTAGTTTAAAAGCACCTAAAATCAATAAAACTCTATATTGTCAATGCTTGAATGCGTTTTATAGTCTAAATGAAAACGTTTTCCAATATAGTTTAAGGAATGCTTCGATTCTAAGTATGCTTCAGTCAAGATGGTAAATAAAATGATGGATTTTGGAAATTGTTTGAGAATTTAGCTAAAAAAATTTTCTAATTTTAAATGTTATGTTCTACAAATTTAATTCCAAACAAAAGTTTTCAAAAATGAGGAAAATTCAAACACTATCGATAAATATTTTATGACAATAATACATCACTGTCAAAATCGGCAAACGTTCTTAATCCGAAGAAAAATAAAAGTCAAATAATGTTGTCGTGGCTTTTTTCTATTGGCTAGCTTAGCTAGACCAGTTTGAGACCTTAACCCTTATGACCAAAGGGATACAGCTTCTAATAATGTGATGAACCATGCCTTAAGGTTAAGTTACCTCAAGGTAAAAGACTGACTTCGTCCTAGAGAGTGGCCCTTCACAATTTGGAAGCAAACATTTCATAAAATGGGCCAGAGACTCTCAGAGGTATCATTTCGCTTGGAGGACACTGCGACCACGATCTATTCTATGTGCCAAAGCCATCATTAGTGAAAAGTTAGGATCTTCAACTGGGTCACGTGCAGATCCTGTAACTTTCCAGTTCGGAAAATGCTGTTTCAAGCCATGACAGATCAATCGAACTTAAACGGATCACTTACGGGGAGAATGCTTATAAAATGCTTACGATATCCGTTCATGTAGAGCTGCAAGAACTCGTCCCAAGAGCCTTTGTAGTTGCCGAGGAATGTGCTCATCCTGTGGTGGTGGTAGTACGAAACGGCGTTGTCCTTCGGATTCCTCACCACGTATATCACCTGAAAGAAAAATAAGTATTAGAACGCCGCTTGCAAAACCCCGATATAACTGCAGAATTCTGATGGAATTTAACATTCTTTGCATCTGTCAAAGAAATCGATTTTTACCCAAGAATTATGCACTTTCAGAAACAGTAAATTAGTTGCAATCTGGGATAATATGGGCGGCGATACGTGAAGAGCCATTCACGACAAATGTGATTCTTTGGTATAAATTGGGATCACCTGTAGAGGGATCAGCTGCATTCGGAGATTTTATTGTGTCTTCGCCACTTCTGATTTGAATCGGAGAAGTGATCGGATACTTCCGGTCGAGAAGTGAATTCAGAAGAATGTTCTAGAAGTTTCTAGAGTTCCAGATGACGAGGGAGAGATTGTATACAAGGACCGGATTTGAGGACTAGTATCTGGAGATAGTGCCCAGAAACTCGGCTCTGGATGGAAATTCTAACGCATGCGCACTTGAAGAAGTGATGGCAAAAATTGTGAATATTGTGTATTTTATGAACTCTATTTGTTTAACTATGGGACCGAGTTGCGGGACTCCAGCTGGAGACACTAGTCTATTTCTTAGGGCTCAATCTAATTTGAAGTCAAGTTCGCTAGCCCATTGGGTCAATTATAAAATGCCTCGTGTAAAAAAGTAAAGGTAAAACTAAATCAATCAATGAATTAATTAACTAATACGTTGTTATACTCATGAAAATATAATAATCGCTACACATACATTTTTAGAAAGGAAAACAAAATATGTTAACGGAATACGCGCACATTGACACACTTAATAAATCCGCAATGTTATTAAGATATACTTGCAAACCAGATAAATTTATCACTTTCAAATCGTCAAATCATTGCAACCACTTCCTTCAAGTGCGCATGCGTTAGAATTCTCATCTGTAGCCGAGTTATTTTTTAATTAGAAAATAACTCTTTGATTTGTCAAAACAATACAAATGAAATTTGCAGTTTGCACATGGTATTCTTCTGAATGGAATAACATTTTTAATAATTTTAGACAAAAAATAGCTTAAGAAATTTGTTATTTTATGAAAGAATTCTATTTTAGTGTTATCAAAGGCAAACGGAAAATTTAAACATCGACTTTCTGATAGTTTTTTAATTCATTCTCATCGAAACTGTAGCAAACACAACTTTTATTTAACGAAAATTATGTTTTGCATGTTACATTGTTTGTTTCTATTAAATTACTTTAAAATCTTTAGCTGCGTGATTAATGAACTCTCTTGTGAAATATATTAGTTTGGGGAAAAAGAAATCCATTATTTTTACGTGAACTTTATGTAACTTCTTTTGGATTCACTTTGTAAAAAGGTTTAAAACAGCTTTCATGTAGATTTTTAGGTCTTGCGCGTTATGACTGCTGACATGCGGTTCACTTCGATCATTTTTGATATTTTATAGACATTCTCGACGATGCTGTATCCACATGCGAGGTGCATCTCTAACATCAAAAATACCCGAACGGAATCGACGAAACAAAAATTGTACGCAACTGGTTGTTACAGTCTTATATAGGACGATAAACACCTTTCACAATTTTAGACGCCCGGCTATCTTTTTTGCCGTTACAAGAGAAAAACGAAAATGTATCGAATTTTCTGTTTGTTGTCTTCTATTTTTAAAACCTTGTACTCGTAACTGAATGAATCAAACAAAAAACCGCAAGAGAATATTTTAGTGTCAAATGTCACCTTTCCAACGAGCATAAATCTGAAATTGTTTGATAGACACCTCATGAGATATCGATTACTACAGACGTCTACCGAAAAAATAATGGATTACTTTTTCCCCATTCTAATATATATGAGTTGTTTTTTTCTTCGAATTATTCTTGTTGGTATTTTTATGCAATGTTGTTAAGTATTAACGGATGATTCAAAGGATTCTAAACAAGTTAAAAGCTGCTAACGCTCGAATATTTGAACTCGAGTCTTTCTCAAGATTAAAGTATTCCATTTTTACATTCTTAAGAAATTGGTTGAGAAAGCGTACAAGCTTAGATAAAGGAAATCTCAAAAAATGATTGGCAACAGAGACAATTCGCCTCGCTATTACGATGAAGAAAATGAAAAGCTTTCCCAGTTCTTCTTGATATTTTTCTGACCAAACGATCGATCAAAAAACCCATGGCATCGATAAAAATAAAATAAAGGCCTTGTTGCTTGGCAACTTATTGCACCAGGTGGAAGGAAAACATATTCTTCGGATGGATTGACGACATTGTCCCCCATCCCATACTAAATGGTGATGCATTCAACCGTTTGGTGTACCGTCTCAGATGATTAAATTAAATTGCTGTTGCCAGAACTGTAAAATAAAAAAAAATTCTAATTGCAAAAATATTTCTTTCGTCACATCATCAGTAATGTTCGTATAAAGGCATGAATTCAATCAACATTAGATATTTTACACCACGGTTTTATAATGTTTATACAATCTGAAACTGGCAATAATAATTTTAAAAATAAAATATTTTATCTATTGTATCTGGCAACTATTCGAGAAATTAAAATAAACAACGGTATAAATAATTGCCACTTGTAAGAATCAATCCATTCGTAAAATGTTTTTTAAATCACAAAATTAAGCTTTTTTTTCCCCCCCCAAATTTAACAGTTAACGTTTAACTGGTATTTTTAAATTCCATCTCATTTAGAAATGCACATCTAAATAAGAAGCGTTGAACTCTAAATGTTGATTGTAAAAGTGTAGAATAATTATTCCTCACTTTGAATTTTTTTACTTTTATCTGAAACCGTTTAATTAAAGTTACGAGATTAAAACCATAAGGAATTTATCTCTGCATAACGAACTTGTATTAATATATTAAAGAAAGCAAATTATTTTAGGAATATGTTGTAAATGGCGGAAAACGTGATATATCGGTAGCTCAAATTTAAAATTTGATAACGAAAACACCTGGATAATATCAGTAAAAAGTAATAAATAGATTATAAATGGGAGTTTTTCTAAAAAATATTACATTTAAAAAGTAAAACTGTCATCCTAATCCAACAGAGGTGGAAAAAGTATTTTACTCGACTGTTATTCGTATTTTACACGAACTAAAGCAATATATAGTACTTTATAAGGGGTAGTAGCGAGTTCATTAGTATATAAATTGAATATCTTATTCAAATAATCTAATTAAATTACTAAATTTACCGCGGAAGATCTTGAAATCTATCTTCACTTGCTTTATCACCAAATTTATAAGGGTTAGAATAAAAGCTATGTGTCTAATCAAATTAACATCCATAAAATATTTCACTAGTTTAAAATGATTGTGGATGTTTTGGTGTTTGTTTGGACCCTTTTTGAACAAGAGTTGCCAATTTAACAAGGATTTAAGATTTGAAGTGAATTTCAAAACGATTACAGACGTACAAACCTGATTTGGGAATCGAAACTACGAGCTTTTGAATTCCACCTCACATTAACGGTGTTGTGAGAAATACCCCTTTTTATGTTAAAGTCTGGGTCTTACCCCTTTATTCGAATTTGGAGAAATGCAAAATTCCATCAAGTAATGCAGGTTAGTCAGGTTTAGAATACTCCCCTACCACCAGTGGAAGGACTTTGGACGTCAGCGATGAACGTGGACATGTCCTCAACACACGGAGCTCCATTAACCCACTCAGGGAGAATGCGGTCACCCTTCCAATTACTAACCACGGCAAATGATGCTTCACTTTGCTCATCTTAGCGGGAAAATACTGAACCACGCTTCAGCTACAGAAAAAGTCTGTAAATAATTGATATGACTGACTCGTCAAGGGTTAAATGAATTGTGAAATCGAGTTGTAGTACTATATACCAGTCTTTTGTCACTTTCAAACGCACGCAAGGGCCACTATTACAATAATAATTGGTTATTCTAGGTATTTATCTAGGTATCTATAATTTCAAATTTCTTGAATCAATATAACATATTTAGCTGGCCAAAGACTGAGTGGTTAGCGTTTCTGACTCCTAGGCTGTTAGTTACAGGTTCGAATCCCCATTCAGGCATGGACGTTTTCTTTCTCTGTGTTTCTTTATCTTTTCTCCTGAAAGGATGGATGAAATGTGGCCCGCCCTATAAACGGGCTTGTGGCGGTGTGACGTGGGTAATGCTACTCGCCTCCGTGACTTTGTTCACAGGTGCCCACCGGGTAACGATAAATGAGTAGCAATTTCTGGCCTTGTTGTGACGAAAGGTCAATCACCCAGTGCCACCATTAGAAAAAAATATAACATATTTATGCATGAAATATAATGTTATGAACACGTCTTCCTAGTTTATAATTTTAAAATAGTTATGTATATAATATAGAGAGCTATATAATGTGCAACATGTTATATTTGTATTTTCTAAAATAATACGTGCACGCGAATGTTTGTTTGTGAATGTACGTGTGTATGAGTGAAGTTGTGTATATATGTATAGGTGTGAATGTATTTGGAATACAATTTTCCTTGAATGCGGTTTTAAAGGAGCAAACAGACAAATAATTAGTGATCGGCCTTTCCTTAATATTTCTCTTGTTTGTTCCCCACTTCGGGTATTGTCCCCACCCCGGGTATCGACTCCGGTCTCATTAGATCTCATGCGCAAAAAATGACTTTTGAACAACACACTTCTGTGAATTAAACTCAACTTTTTTAAAATATATAATTTCCCCTATTTTCTGTTTGTGATATTAGGTTGGGGAAAAAGAAATCCATTATTTTTACGTGAACTTTTTGTAACTTCTTTCAGATTCGCTTTGTAAAAAGGTTTAAAACAGCTTTCATGTAGATTTTTAGGTCGAAGCTACGACTGCTGACATGCTGTCAAGTTTGATCATTTTTGATATTTTATAGACATTCTCGACGATGTTGTATCCACATGCGAGGTGCATCTCTAACATCAAAAATACCCGAACGGAATCGACGAAACCGAAATTGTGCGTAACTGGTTGTTACAGTCATATATATAAAGAAGGTTAAAACACCTTTCACAATTTTAGCCACCTGGTTAGCACTTTCGCCATTATAAAAGAAAAACTAAAATGTATCGAATTTTCTGTTTGTTGTCTTCTATTTTTAAAACCTTGTACTCGTAACTGAAGGAATCAAACAAAAAACCGCAAGAGAATATTTTAGTGTCAAATGTCACTTTTCCAATGAGCATAAATTTGAAATTGTTTGAGAGATACCTCACGAGATAGCGATCACGACAGACGTCTACCGAAAAAATAATGGATAACTTTTTCCCCAACTTAATATTTCCAACAGTCATTTTTTGGAATTCATGGGCTGATAAGGGTCGAAATAATGTTTCGTAAGTGATTAATTATAAAGATGTAAATATCTAAATAACATAGACATTGATTTTGTTTGGTACCCAACGAAAACACGTGCATTCTTGACATTAAAATATAGCTTAAACCTCAACTATAAAAATTACGATCATTCGATTAAATAAAAATAGGGAATGTCTTACAGTGCCTCTACATGAAATCAACAGAGAGTAAAACTAATGATCATTATCAACCTTTCACTGGTGTTGCACAATCAAAGGCTAATCATCACGTGTAAAGCCGTTAAAAAAACTTTAAGTGACCACTGACCAATCAATGAATCAATAATCCACATTTTATCTGCGCAGTGCTTGTCTTTGCTTAGTATATTTTCTTTTTTTTATTCCACTGAATTACTCTTTCAATCGAAGCATCGAATAAATTTATGAATAATTAATTCGACATTTTTGACGCTTCGCTTGCTGTATTCGTGGCTCTTTTTCATGGCCATTAAATTAAGATCACGTGATTTGTGAAGAAAAGAATGAACGGAAGTGTTTAAATGAAAATATCGATTAATTTAATTACCAGTTTATTTTTGCTGAATTCTAAGTTGTGCCTAGTTCTATTTCATAAAATAATTATTTTTTGGGGTCAGTCCTGATTTTTTGTCCTGTAGTCAGTCCTGGTTTATCATTTTTTGTGCACATGACGCATTAGCGGTCATTTTTAATGCACATGAGGGCTAATTAGAACAGAACCTATTGTCTAGAACGAATACCATGCCCCATTTCAAATACAGAAAGTCAAAGTGGGAATTGAACCCACAAACTTCCGAATTGAGGTTTAAAGCATTATTCACTTTAAGTATAGATAAAAGTTTAAAAAGAATTTAATGCCCTTCAAAGGTCTACTGGAGGCCAATGAAAATAATGTAAACAACGCACAAAAATACGGACGAACAAAAAAAAATAACGAAAATAAAAAAATGAGAAAATAATCCGCCATTTTCCTGACATTTTGTTTTCGCTGTTAACTAAATCATGATTAATTATTTACAAGGCAATTATTAGCATTATAACTGTACTATTTACTACATATTATAGAGAAAAATATAATAATCCATATCCACATCCAGTCATATTACATTAGGTTGTTCGGAAAGTAATTTCGTTCTTTTGAGGGGGGGAATAAAAGACAATTTTCGTATAAAAAATATTTTATTAAATTATATGTTGGCCATTCTGATACAACACCTTTTGCCATCTTTCTGGAAGTAGCATCATTCCAGGCTCATAAAATGTTTTGGTTTATGATAGCAAAATAACTAATACAGGTGATTTTTAACCTCTTCATTTGAAGTAAAGGTTTTTGCAATGACCAGAACAAATAATAATCCGAAGGCGCTAAATCTGGAGAATATGGTAGATGTGACAGTGTATCCCATTTATTTTTCATGTAAAATTATATAATCTGGAGAGTGATCAAACTTGTATGACTTTTCACATTATCTTGGTAAAAGATTACACCTTTTTTTGTTGATTAATTCTGGCCTTTACTATTTAAATACATCATTCAATTTGTCCATATGGTGACCGCAGACTTCCGAATTAATTGCTGTGTTATCCGCTAAAAGCTCAAAAGAAACGATTCCTTTAAAATCTCACCAAACAGACAGCATCATCTTTTTTTGCAGGATATTGGCTTTAGAAATGCTTTGAGCCAGCCCATCATTTTCGCTCCATGATCTCTTGCGTTTGACATTGTTATATAAGCCCATTTTTTCGCACCCAATAATAATGCGCTTCAAAAATGGATTCTTTTCATGACGTTTGAGGAGCGAATCACAGACGTCAACGCGACGACATAAATTTCTCTCCGTAAAAACATGGTGAACACATATATCGAACTTCGAGGTTAAACCAAAGAATTTCAAGTTGTCATAAACAGGTGAATTCGATGAATTTAACCTCTGGCCTATCTCATATGTTGTTATTCGCCGATTTTCATCAACTAATGCCTTTATCAGCTTCAACTGGCTTACGGTACGTGGTGCATCTTGGACATTAAATTTGCAAACCATTTCTGGCACTATCAACACATCGGTTAATTTCTTTCTGGCTTGAACAGCATTTTCACCTTTTCTCTAGTAAAAAAGTAAAATATGACGAAAATGCTGCTTATTGCTTTCCATATTTAAAAAGGCACCAACCAAAAATTACTGCCTAGAATTAATTAAACTTCTTCACAGACAAAGTTTGCTATATCAGCTTTCAAAACATATAATGATTATACGGCTTAAGTGTGAAATTGGGTTTGAAGAAATACAATTAAACTCTCTGTTGAGAAAAAACGAAATTACTTTGCGAACAAACCAATATATATTTCTCTCTTTAACGGAAAACTTTCTAATAACAAGTGTCAATGACATCTTGTCAATATTTCCGAACTGTGTAGTTAATCGACAAAGAAAAGGGTGCATGCGACAAAAAACAGGATATTTCGCCACAAATAGAGAACTATATATCGAATATATGGTTGTAACTTTAGAAAATCACTTGTATTTTTTAAACAAGAGATATTTCTCTGTTTTTGCGACGGAAAAAGAAGAACATTTGTGACTTACTAAAGAAATGAATGCGATTGTTCAATTCACAAAATATGATCTTGTCTTTTCAAATTCCCAGATAGATTTTAAACATGAAGTTGCTAAAAAGCTAGTTTGCATTTAAAATGTCTTATATGCTACAATACAAAATAATTATACAATATAACACGATTTGGCTTCAATTGGGTGGAATTTGTGCCAAGTTGGCGGAGTTTTATACATTTACTAAGAAGAATTGTGTCATCTGCACTTACCTTGCACTTGCCCTGACGCAACTGCTTAGGGATGAGGGGGAGCGGCAGGTGGGTGGCCATAAGCCGAGGCGACTTCAGCTTCTTGAGGTGCCGCAGGTGGCCGATGGGCCTGCCCACTTCCAGATGTTCAACGCGGTAGTTGAGCAGCTTGTTCTTCACTTTGTTGGGGTTGCCATCGTTGTAGATGAGCGAGATGATCTCTTCTGTCCACGTCGTGCCTGCGAAAAACAGAAAAACATTACCATCCCCCGAATACTTCTGAAGGCCTCCCGCTGGTACCTTGCCATCTAGCACTGCGGTACAGTCCACTCAGGGACATCGAGAGATTATTAAGGTACCACACGGTTTATAAATAGGGGTTACAATATGCCTTATTTACAATAACCTGAGATATAGGACTACAACATTTGGTGATTGATTTAACCCTATATTTCAGGTTATTGTAAATAGGGCATATTGGTTGTTGTTATTGGTATTTATGACACTTGTCGAAACCAATCCCGCACGTCAGGACTGGGCAAATGAAGTCAGAAAGAGCGTCGTCCGTTTTTAAACATAGCACCTTCTTCACGAAGGTGGAATAACGACTTGGCACATAGATGGCAGCACCATCTGGGTCTTCCAATTCCAGAGAAAGGAAACCAGGGAAGACTGGCATATGTACTTAATCTCCAGAATACGATTCTACTGGCAAGTATGCGAGCATTTTTGTTTTCACTGTAAATTATAACTGAAATGCAAGATCTATGATGTATTTTGGCACAAAAATGGCAGATGCCCCATTGTGTCATTTCATGTTAAATAATTAAACATGTTAAATTTGTGGAACATGAACTGTCCGAAACAAAATTTAACCATTCAAAGAAATTCTTTGTTTATTTTAACCACTTTCTAGATTTGTCTGAAGGCTGGAAATCAGGAAAAGGTCGACCAGGAACTTCATGTCATTTTTTAACGATTGATTAAGGCATTTTTTTTTAGAAATTATTGTTGCCATCGATTAAAATTTAAAATCTACATGGCAATTTATACTCGAAAAGATAAAATTTTAGAGATCAGGTAAAATGGGAAACAGTTCTTTTGTCCAACTTGTATGTTGACTTACCTCCCTGCCGCCTACTCTGTCTTGTGGTCAGCGTGTCTGACTGCGGATAGGGAGGTTCTGGGTTCGAATTCCGGTTCAGGCATGGATGTACTTTCTCTTTCTTTATTCTGGATTTGTCCTTTCCTTGTATGAATAGAGAATGAATGGTTGCCTACCCTATAAACGGGTACCTATGGCATGTGTGTACTGAGGAAGTCAGACTCCACACCCAATTACGGTTCAGTTGAAAAAGTGGAGCAGCGTACCACATATTACATTATATATTTGACAAAATAAAACTTTATTTATTTACAAAATTGCATTTTGAAAGAATAATCAATGCAAAAGATGCATTTGCATTTCAAAAATCCATTTTTGTAAATCATCCTTTTTAGATCCCACATTTGTGTAAGTAGATTTATGTCCCCATTAATTTAAACAATACAGTTCGTATTATTATTAGTTTGGGGAAAAAGAAATCCATTATTTTTACGTGAACTTTATGTAACTTCTTTTGCATTCGCTTTGTAAAAAGGTTTAAAACAGCTTTCATGTACATTTTTAGGTCTTGCGCGTTACGACTGCTGACATGCGGTTAACTTCGATCATTTTTGATATTTTATAGACATTTTCGACGATGCTGTATCCACTTGAGAGGTGCATCTCTAACATCAAAAATACCCGAACAGAATCGACGAAACAAAAATGGAACGTAACTGGTTGTTACAGTCTTATATAGGACGATAAACACCTTTCACAATTTTAGCCACCCGGCTATCTTTTTCGCCGTTACAAGAGAAAAACGAAAATGTATCGAATTTTCTGTTGGTCGTCTTCCATTTTTAAAACCTTGTACTCGTAACTGAATGAATTAAACAAAAAATCGCAATAGGATATTTTAGTGTCAAACGTCACCTTTCCAACGAGCATAAATCTGAAATTGTTTGATAGATACCTCACGAGATAACGATCACTACAGACGTCTACCGCAAAAATAATGGATTACTTTTTCCCCAACCTAATATTAAAAAAAACCGATTTCATCGTAAATATTCTGCAAAATAGAAACAAATTTTGTTATTTAAATATCATAATTTCTATGAAACTTATTTTTTATACAATGCGAATTTTCATCCATTAATGAGATTATAGTTATACATCTTTTAATATCAGTTATTTTCCAAATTATAATCAGAAAGTGCTCTCAGTACAAGACAGACACCTTGCACGAACAAAACATTGTATTCCTTTAATCAAAAGTTACTCTTGAATCCACCCCCATCTACGTAATGCAATTCCCCTATTCTTGCCAAGTCACGCCACCATAATTGCTCTGCTTGGCGAATAAATTATTCAAACCTTCTCTTCATTTTTTTTTCTAGTCGCATCCATTTTTAATGACACGTTATAGGACGACGCCAAAACATATTACGTCCGCGTGATCAAATGGAGGTCGATATCCACTTCGAGGACAGGAATATCGAATAAATAATTTGGAGGTAAATTTCGCCCCAATTTACTTTATTCCAACAGAAAAATAGATAGATTAGTGGGTGCATATCTTTTTATTACTACATATAATTTGACTCACATGGGACAAGCGGCTTCATAAACGAACAACAAGTGGAATACAACTCCTCAAAAACAAAAAAATGTAACGAGTCCCATCCCAACTACTGTTGAAAAATGGGGGGATGCATGTTGCGTTTTTGCAATCTATCGGGGTGGGTGCTTGGGAATTTTCCGAGTTACTTTTTTATGACACATGAAAATGGGCAACTATTTATGAAAAATCCTCCTGGAAGTTAATTACGGAGTGGATATTCAAATGCTTTCTAGTTCACATCTTCAGCCATTAGGAAGTTCACAAATTATGTATTCACTTGTGCTTGTATGGGTAGCAGAGGAGAAAGTCCCGAGTTCGAACCCAGCCACAGATGCAGCTCTTCTACCTTCTATATGCATAGCCAGGGAAAGAATAATGCAAAGTTTATGGTATTGCCGTCACGTAAAAAATCATTTCTCTACCAGAAACAACTCAGACCAGAAGATGTAGAGCACAATGTGGGAGCATCTCCCAGCGCCTTCTATCGGGGTAGGTACCTTTCGATTGCGAAGTACAAACCAGTGATGTTCTCGAGATCTTTATAGATGGACCAGGACTGATGGAGTCACGAAAAGAATAGCAATTATGATTCTATTCCTTTTCTGGTTCCGATGGTCAGAGAGTTATTCTACACAGATTTAAATCAAAGATTCATTCTACTGAGTTAAGACTCGGTGATGATCGTCTTTCAAGCGGAGTTGTTGGCACTGGATGGATTTATAAATTGGCTCAGAAACGGATATGGCAACATCGATAGCGATTCACTAACGTCCCAGATTTCCTTAGCAGATCCTAACAGCGACATCTTGGTCTACGAGATAGAAAGGAACTCTCGAACAGTCAGGAGGTGGGAGTGCGTGGGCGCTCATAGAGACATCCTCGGCAACGAGAGGGCTGATGAACTGACCAAAGAGGCTGTGTGTCTATCAAAGCCAGCATTGGTCCTGTCACATGCAAGGTTATACCAGTTGAAGATACTACTGCAGAATGAATAATTTTGCGTATGGCAGCTGAGAAGGAAATAAAAAGTTATTTCAATATTATAAAATTTTCCATATGTGGTCAGATCTTACGGTGCGTTTCCCACAACTTCTTCTTCTTCTTGAGCTTGTCAGATATGTGGCACCTCTGCATTGTTGCATTTTGTACCATGCTCCAAGCCCAATTTTTTTCCTAGTTCCATTGTCTTGGGTCACCTACTTTGTTTATAAAGTCTGATAGGATCTCAATGCAGTTTAGGTGTAACTCTTTAAAATATGGATTACCTAGAATAGTGAATCTTGTAAGGGCAAGAGCATCACACTGATATAGGATATGATGAGCTGATTCTACCCCTGGATGGCATTTCCTACGAATTGGTTCCTGTATAAAAAGTCCCATTGTATGAAGGAGTTTCCTAAAATGATAGTGACCAGTAATGAAGCCTACAATTGCTTGAGTCTTCAATCTTGGGAATCTAAGAATTTCAGATGCAATTTTCTCAGATGAGTTGAAAATCATACTTTTCGCATGTTTCTGTCCAGGAGAATCATGCCAAACTTTGTTCATCTCCTGTTTTTCCCATTTTTGAATGGCCTTCCTTGTAGTCTTCATGTTGATCCCACAAAAGGGTTCCATTCCTATTGGATTGAAAGAGGATCCCTGTTTTGCAAGTTCATCAGCTCTTTCATTACCTTCTGTTCCTATTTGCCCTGGCACCCAAATAAGAATCCCGCAACTTACTTTTGCTGACTAAGACACTTTTAACCATCTCAAATTCAAAAACAATTTACTGATGGGGAATATTTAAAAACTCTACGAATATTTTAATATGCATAGGCATTCTTTCAGCAAGGTTATCCTTACCTGGGTTAGGTATCGAACCCGCAACTTACTGAGTATGTAAAGGACATCATTTCCACCCAGGTTACAGTGTAGTTGCAGTTATTAGAAAATACAAGTCTTCATTGTCTCTTTTCATTTCAGTTTGCACATGAGATAAATTTAAAGATTAAAATCGTATATTTTTGTGGTAAAAATCATAATACTAAGTCAACTTTTTTTTACCAGACATGAGTTAGTTATAGACAGAAAATTATTGGTTTTA
>JAPDSC010065649.1:25990-42163 GCA_026290005.1 Latrodectus geometricus | reverse complement strand
ATTAACTATTATCAACGAATGGAATATTCTTGTTTTATCTTGATATAGAATATAATATCCCGTGAGAAGTATCGGTGGTGAAAATGATATGTTTGAATGACGTATAAAATAAGTAGTTTCACTTCTTTTTGAAGAAGTTACGAAAATTCACGATCAATTTTATTCAATAGATCATTTTGGAATTAAAAGGAAAGCTAAAATAAATACGATATAAAAATGAAAAAAAAAAAAATGAAAAAAGGAATTTTGTTAAAGAGGTAATTTTCTAGGCACTTTGAAATTACCATATTATTTGCAACTGTTTCATAAATTAAAATTATCTTCAGAAAATATTGTTGGTAATATACCGACAATATCTTTAAAAGAACGTCACAAAAATTGATGCGCCAAATATGCCAACTCCAAAAGCGGATTCGCCAAATAAATGTTCATTCAAAAGATAAAAGAAAGGTGCACCTGATTTGGGATAAGTTATGATGAAGACGTCATCGTCTCGAACCTCGAAATCGTCCAACCCCTGCAGAATATTGGGATGGATGAGGTAGCCCTGCAGGAGCACGCCCCTGTACCACTGCGCCCTCGGTATAGAGCTGATGTAGGCAGCCCTCAGGGGGTCCAACGTCAAGTCCTGGTTCGCTGTCTTGCCTTCGCTCTTCTTTTTTCTCCACCCTGTGACGAAGGCACCGAGTGGAGTATTATACAGGAACTTTAAGGAAAGCATGGCACCTAGAAAAAAAGAAATTCTTTTAATTTCAATTCGCTTTTTATGACAGAAATATTCCAATCAAAATCTGATAATATAAATATTTGTTGAATACCACAGAAATGAAATTCGTGGTAGTTGTCCTTAAATAAAGGGGTTGTTTCTAAAGCTGGCAATTATATATATTAGGTTGGGGAAAAAGAAATCCATTATTTTTAGGTGAACTTTATGTAACTTCTTTTGGATTCGCTTTGTAAAAAGGTTTTAAACAGCTTTCATGTAGATTTTTAGGTCTTGCGCGTTGCGACTGCTGACATGCGGTTAACTTCGATCATTTTTGATATTTTATAGACATTTTCGACGATCCACATGCGAGGTGCATCTCTAACATCAAAAATACCCGAAAGGAATCGACGAAACCAAAATTGTACGTAACTGGTTGTTACAGTCTTATATAGGACGATAAACACCTTTCACAATTTTAGCCACCTGGCAATCTTTTTCGCCGTTACAAGAGAAAAACGAAAAGGTATCAAATTTTCTGTTTGTTGTCATTTATTTTTAAAACCTTACTGAATTAATCAAACAAAAAACCGCTAGAGAATATTTTAGTATCAAATGTCACCTTTCCAATGAGCTTAAATTTGAAATTGTTTGATAGATACCTCACGAGATATCGATCACTACAGACGTCTACCGAAAAAATAATGGATTACTTTTTCCCCAAGCTAATATATGATTCTAGCTAATTTATTTTTGCACTAGGCAAAATTTCATGTTTTACAAACATCATTAGCTTTCATATATATTAACTATATTGTAATTTTATTTTCTCACAATTTTGAGGAAACTTCTGAAATTGCTTACATTAAAGAGCTTACTTAATAAAAATAAAATAAATTTAAAATCTGAATTCTTACTTAATAAAAATAAATTAAAAATCTGAACTTTTAGGGGGCTAAGAATATTAAATTATATCATGAAATCACTTAAATTAGTCTTGCTGAAGATAAAATTACTGAAATTAGTTTTAACATTAATAAATTAACTTTACAAATTTCTGACTCCACGATTTAAATTTATTGTTTTTTTATTTTCAGAAGTTTAACTAGTATTTACTACGTTTGAAATATTCTAAGTAGCATAAAAAAATAAGCTAATCATTCATATAAGATATTCTTAAAAAATGTCAATTTAAAATTAATTAAATATCATTTATCATGTAAAATGATACTAACAAAATCAAGTGAAGCCTATTGTTATTAAACTACAAAGGCTAATTAAATATAATGAATTTTTATTAGAATCTTGAAAATTGAATTTAAGATTAAATTACCTTATCAAATTTCATTGTATTTATTTAGAGAAACTCATATGAGAGCTTCTCATGTTTTATAAATGTTCTAAACCATGAAATTTTGTGTGCACAAAAATTTTAATTTTCCGTCGATTTAACCATGAAAAATATAAATCGTAAATTAATAGAAAGAAGGAGTTCAATTTTTGTATCCTTAATTAATTAGAAACAATCAATAATAAATGATTAATTTCTCTCAAGCGCATCTATTTAAGTAAATAACTATATGTGCTATGGCAAAAATGTTGAGAAACAGAGTTTTACAATTTTAATAGACAATTTCTACTACTTCTGACGCATGCGCACTGGATAACAAATTTTGTGGTTAAGATTCAGTAACTTCTTGGCGTTGTAAATAATGCGATAAGTTTATCAGGTTAGCGGATTAATTGAATGTTTTAATGTATGAGTAAATATATGTAAAGACTTGTTAATATAACATTTATAAAACAAAGTATTTGTTAATTCACCGCAACTGTTAAAATAAATACGGTGTGCTACTAAAACAGTGGATTATGTTTCTATTTATGAATGTACCAACAAAGTATGTAAACAATAATTACTTTTAAATTACTGATTAATAAATAAAGTGGTATCTTATTAGTGTTTATAAATACGTAATTTTCTAAGTATATTAAAACTGACTGTGTGAATAGCCTAGAATAAAATTTTTCTTGACTGCTCTTGGTTAAGGTTTTAATGGAGAATTCCGTCATGGGCAGGCAGCAAACGAGAGCAAATTTGCATTTGAATATTCTAAAATCCTAAAATTTATTTATTAAATTAGCATTATATTCATATATTTATTTTTGACGATAATGGATAAATCGACAAGCAAAACTCCATTCCAAATTAGATTGACACTTAAGAAATAGTATATTTGCTACAACTGTATCTATATATAAATAATATTCACATTGTATACCATAAAATTATTGCAACCACTTTCTTCAACTGCGCATGCGTCTGAATTCTCATCTTGAGCCGACTTTCGGGACTCTATCTCGAGACACTAGTATAATACTTTATTTTACTGCAATTCCAATAGACTACGACATCTGATGGTAAAAGCATACACTGTAAAAATCGCTTGTCATTAAAATGTGATTTTTATTCGATTTGTGTCTCGGTTTATTCAAAACAATAATAAAACAAAAATAACAGTTACTTTTAAAATGTTTAAGGTGGAAGGCAAATAGAATTATATAACTGTAATTTACAGTAAATCATTTCCACCCAACCTGTCTAGTGGTTAGCGTACCTGACTACAGATGGGTGGGACTTGGGTTCGAATTCTGGCTCGGGCATGGATGTACTTTCTCTCTCTCTTTCTTGTCTTTGTCCTTTCTTTGTGTGTGAATGGTTGCCTACCCTATAAACGGGTACCTATGGCATGTGTGTACTGAGGAAGTCGGACTCCATACCAAATAGGGTTCAGTTGGAAAAGTGGAGTAGCGCACCTCATATTGTCAGCCTGGCTGGCACACGACAACAACAGTAAACCATTCACTTAGATTTAATTCCCATAAATTTGCAATAACAATGAAAAGGGGAATAAATTTTTAATTCAAAACACAACATATCAAAAAAAGCAAACATTTTTTAAAAGAATTATAATCTATTTGATAAAATATCTTTTATTAAACCATATAGTAAAATATTCCCTAGAAAATAATTAAATTGTGTTCCAAAATTTCGTTATGTCGAGCAAAAATGTTTTTGAAAAAATATCTATGTAAAATTATTCTATCGAAATAGAATAATTTTTTAGATATTTTTTTCAGGAATAATAAAAAAAAAATTTTTTTACGAGTTTATAAAATATGTATAGGCTGCACAATATATAAAATTTAAATAATTTATTCAAAATGTGCACAACCATCATTATCATAATTTTATGAAACGATTGAGGTTTAACATTTTTCAATCTACACGTCATAATTTTCATTCACAGACAGTTAGCACACATTAATACAAGGCGATTTTTTGCCCAGTTAAAATAAATATAAAAATTCTGTTTATTTAAATTTTTATAAAGACAAGGTCTTGGTCATTGTTATGGAGATAAAAATTTAAACCACTCTCTGCTTTTGTTTAAATGTTTAATTCATATGAACCAGATAAAAGAATAAAGCAATTGCTTAGGTATATACATAGTGTACACACTGTTTGCATAATAATAAAAAAAATAAATGCAGTAATACTAGTTTATTTTACATATATATGCAAAGCATGTGCGTCATGAGTTAATTATACACAACTTTTTTTTTACAATACGTTATTCTGAAAATTTAAAACAAAGACACAGAACGGTTGAATAATTATGATAATCAACATAATTCCTACTATTTTCGAATTTCGTTTCTATATTTTCTAGGGCATTAGTTAAAAACTTACACGCACCGCAATATTGATAGGGAGGTTTTTTTTTTTTTTTCCCTAGCCACAAATGTCTACAGAAAAACAATTACTGCCTATACTCAAGTTTATTCAAAACGTTTATAGTTATCTATCTATATATATATATTTCTATATTACACATTTTAATCGAAATATGCATTTCCTTGAAATAATAGTCACAGAGGTATGGCTTTTATTTCTAATATTTTCTCGTGTTTAAATTTTCTCTCACTATAAAAATCGATTTTGCATTATACTTACTTTTATAAAGATTTTAAACTAATTTGGGTGAATTTTTTTCAATCACATGGAACTAATTCAATATTCAATTTTTTGGTAAAACTATACTTTAGGATGGCCTTTGGCGAACTTGGCGATTTTTTGGCGCCATTCCTGTTCGAGCCGATGACAGTGCTAACAGGTATGATTAAACATTCAAAAATAACGCAACGTCCGTTGAATTTTCAAAATTCTAAAAACGATAGACCAATGTGAGCCTCGACTGGATCTAAACCAATCAGATCACGATTCGGTTTTGCCTAGCTTGGCGATCAATTGCGATCACAACTTGGCGAGAATCAAAGGGGCACCCTAAAGTATAGTCCAACCAATTTTTTTATTTAAGGCCTGCTAATTTTTGAAGCCTTAAATAAAAAAAATACTTATATTTGTTTATTACCAATCATTTGTTAACAGTTATTTCTCGATTATTGCCGCAACCCAAATTACCGACAGAACTTATTTGAAAAAAGTAAATTCATATTTAAAGGCAAATAATAAATTTTTGATAAAAAATACTTATTATCAAAAGTTTATTAAAATTATATTAAAAATTATTGTATTAAAATAACAAAAAAAAATTTATTAAAATAACATGCGCAAGAGGATAAGAAATCTTTTTGTTAAAGAAAGAAATTCAGTCTTTTTTAAAAAATTATTTTAACTATTCTATTGACAAATGACACTAACAAATGAATAGACCCATTCTAAAATATTCTTCACTTCACTTCATATTACAAAACTTCATTTAACAAAAGCGACAATAAGTTGGGAAATTTCTTTCGTTATTTAAACAAAGAATGCTCAATCAATCATCTAAATGGTTTTCTATATAAATGAAATATTTTTATTATAATACTTTTCCTATATTTACACAATTATTCTTCCTTATAACTTTTGATTATAGAATTATTCTTAAAAGGTCTTCTTTCAACTCTATATTATAAACAACTTTATTTAAAAAGACAAAACGACATCAAATTTCGATTTTTATTTTATTTTTATATTAGTTTGGGGAAAAAGTAATCCATTATTTTTTCGGTAGACGTCTGTAGTGATCGATATCTCGTGAGGTATTAAACAATTTCAGATTTATGATCGTTGGAAAGGTGGCATTTGACACTAAAATATCCTCTTGCGGTTTTTTGTTTGATTCATTCAGTTACGAGTATAAGGTTTTAAAAATGGAAGACAACAAACAGAAAATTCGATATATTTTAGTTTTTCTCTTGTAACGGAGAAAAAGATAGCCGGGTGGCTAAAATTGTGAAAGGTGTTTATCGTCCTATATAAGACTGTAACAACCAGTTACATACTATTTTCGTTTCGTCGATTCCGTTCGGGTGTTTTTGATGTTAGAGATGCACCTCGCATGTGGATACAGAATCGTCGAAAATGTCTATAAAATATCAAAAATGATGGAAGTGAACCGCATGTCAGCAGTCGTAACGCGCAAGACCTAAAAATCTGTATGAAAGCTGTTTTAAACCTTTTTACAAAGTGAATCCAAAAGAAGTTACATAAAATTCACGTAAAAATAATGGATTTCTTTTTTCCCAACTTAATATTTATACAAAGGTTATTCAATTAAACCATCAAAAGGATTTTCTAGTAAATAAAATAGTTTTTATTGATATATTTGCTCCGCTTTTATAAATACTTTAAACAATTTTTTGTTATTTAATCGTATCAAAATAATAATGATACGATGTACTAAGTGTACTAAATTGTATCAAAGGTCAGAATACTTTTTATATCAGAGAAACGTGTTACCGATGCGCCTTTACAAGATGATTCGTGTTAAGAATACATTATCAAGAATTCTTTTTTGCAACTTCTCTATTCTGATAAGAACAGAACAGTTCTTTTGTTTGTGAAATAGAAATCTTCCGAATTGAACACTCTAAATAATCTTAGTGACGAATAATTTTTCTTATTTCCTTTCACTTTACATTTACGAAAGATTAAAAAAAATAAGTGATAAGTTATGTAAATTGTTTACAGTATCAATCTGCAGCCTTTTGATTGGTTCAGTAAAGAAATGCTCAATCAACTCTTGCGAAACGTCGATGAAGTGATGGTGTATCTCATGATCATTCCCTTGTCCGTTCCTAACCCCCTCCCCCGCCGTTTCGTGAGTCGTCCACGCCCTTTGATTTCGTGCGTCGATCATTTATGAAAAATTCGAGATGAAAAAGAAGGGAATGGAAAAAAAAGCAGATCGTTCGGAAGACTGATCCAACAGAGAATAGTGACGTCATCGGAATGGATGTCCGAGCCCATTCATTAGGGAGGAGCCTCCCTCGAAGATGATAGCCGCGACAGCTCAGCTATCTCAAGGCGCAAAAGGAAGAAGAACTGAATGAATCAGCAGTTATTATTTCAAAGGAACTCCATTCTGTACCTGTCAGAAGTTGGTCATTACTGTTCTATTTGGCTTATTACATTGTTCCATTAGGATGGGAATCGTTTCTGAGAAGTAGTTGTAGTTCATCTCAACTCGTACAAGAGCAATTTCTCAAAATGAGTCTTTAAACTACTTAATTTTTGGGGATTAGTATTGAATTCGCGAAAAAAAAAAAAATCTCACAGTAAAGAAATGAACAATAAAAATAGTCGTAGTAATAAACCTAACATTTACAAATAAATTTTGAAATTCTTTTGACAATAGCGAAACTTGTGAAATATGTCATTCATGATTCAATGCCAAATATATTGTTTCAAGTAAGATGAAAACCATATTTCTCTTCTATTCTCCTTAGCACTTAATTTCACAATACGTTGTTATAACTGTCACAACTGTTATAATAGTCAGTTTAATTTCACATCTGTTATAACAATGGATTCAACATAAGGATTTAGTAAACATTAGATGGTCAATAAAAACAAAATTATAAGTTGGGTAATCTTAGACATATGTTTTAAGTGAAAAATGCCCAATATTTTCATAATAAAAGAACATTTTTGGAACTACTTTGAAATAACCCCCAAATCGGAAATTTGGCGACTTTTTTTCCCTCACCAACCATAATACCTGTTTTTGGCGCCTTTTTTCACTCGCCAAGATTGATTCTCGCTAAATACAAATAATTAATTGATACAAAAAACTTAAAAAAAAAAAAAAAACTCAGAAAATGATACAAAATACAAGAAAATACTAAATTTGGCAAAAGCAAATACCTAAAAGCTGAAAAAACATAAATTGGTAACACCAAAATAAGAAACAGCAACCCTAAAATTTCCGTAGGGAGTGCCAGATTTGGCGTGTAATTTTTGGGGGGTGGTATATCAAAGTTGTTCCACATTTTTAATTCTACTGAAGTTAATACCTAATCATATTATGTAATATGGAGTTTACTCAGTATTTCTTCTAATCAGATTTCATTTATTTGACCAATTAAGAATTTCTCAACATACACGCTGATGAAAAATCGGTAGAAAAGTTTGGAAAGCAATAAATTTTAATGAAATATGATTTAAAATAATCAGTTTGTTTAAGCTCATGATTTTGAATTCTGTCTCAAGTTAGGAAATTAGGCAATTCACATTTTAGGAAGTTAGGACTTCTATATCACTATAACATTCTTTGCTTATTGCCTGTGTACAATATGATTAATAATGATTATTGAAAGGAAATAACGTTTAAAAACAGTAAAGAGTACTTCCATATTTAGTCATTTTGATTTGGAGAAATTATAACAACTCCAATCTATTTACATAGATTTTATATTCTTAGATTTCTTTGCAGAATTGTCAATGTGTTATAATTTATTATGTTGTAACATCCCATGATTTGAGTATTTCTAAAGATAGTATGATCTTATAAGAATGTTTAACTAGAATTTCAGAGATTTGTATTTCTCATTCTTACAGAAGGATTAACACCAAAAACTGTTGCTGTTATTACTTATGACGCTTGGCGAAGCCAAGCCTTCCTGTCAAGGACCGGCCAGTTGAAGTCAGAAAGAGCGTTTTCCGTTTTTGAATATAGCACCCTCATACGAAGGTGTAAGTACGACTTTTGGCTCATGGATGGCAGCACCATCTGAATCTTCCAATTTAGAGATTGAAAACAGGGAAGACCCATAACCTGGCTCCAACCACCTCCAGAGGTAATAATTTGGAATGGAAACTTGTTGGACATTGCAACCGCGACATATTTTCGTGCCCCAGGCGCCATTGTTGATCACGATCGATCTTCGGATAAGTCTGGATTCGAGCTCACTACCTTCCGGTAACGAGAATGACGCCCTAACCAATCAAGTCCCCCAAAATTGTAAAATTATATGACTTAAATCCATATTTGATTATAATATACAAATACTGAACATTAAATACGTGGATTACCAAAAGTCAAATCCCATTTTATGTCAAAGGAAAAAATCGGATTTCATTACCATACATATTTACCATTGCTTTGGACTCTAATTATAAAACGCTTAGGATGAAGTTTGTGAGAACTAGAGGATCTAAAATAATATTTCTCATCACCAAGTTTAATTTTGATACTCAAATATCACAACTAAAAAATCCATTATAAAATTTATGGATTTCTAGAAAACAAATCACATTTCATCCCAGAAAAAAATTCTGGATTAATTAAACACATTATTTTTACCATTAAAAGTACTGGATACCAAAGTATGTAGATGTGATGCAATTGTGAAAAATACCACAACACCTGTTTAATTGCGTCTATAATATTGTGCACAAAGTACCTGAATTATTAGATAACAAATTGCATTTTACACGATGCCAGAGAAAATATCCAATTAGGTCATCAAAACAGTTTTTTACTACTACTTTTGCATCTTGTTATGGCGAATTTGTTAAAAAAGAACCAGGAAATGTAAACTAAAATCACTCATTACTATGCCTGTGATGTACCAATATTACACATTGAATCCTTGTTGGATTACCAGTAAATAGATGAATTAAAATTTAAAAATAATAAAAAGACAAACAATAATAAAAGTAAAACATTTAAAGGAACTACTTTGATATACCCCCCAATTGGGAAATTTGGCGACTTTTTTCTCGCCTAGCAAAATACCTGTTTTTGGCACCTTTTTTTCTTGCCAAGATGGATTCTCGCTAAATACAAATAATTAATACAAAAAAAATATTTAAAAAAAAAACTCAAAATATGGTACAAAATACAAGAAAATACTAAATTTGGCAACAGCAAAAACCTATAAAAACCTAAATTGGAATCACCAAAATAAGAAACAGCAACCCTAAAAGTCCGTAGGGAGTGCCAGACTTGGCGCATAATTTTTGGACGGGTATATCAAAGTTGTTCCCATTTAAATCATCCTTGTCGACTTAAACTAACCATGTTTGCCGTGTCTTTTTTCTTTTTCTTTTGTTCTATTGTCAAGATGCTAATGACTCCAGTCAATGAAAGATAGCTTCGCAAACCGATGCTTTGGTCTTTCCATATGGAATCGGTTTATTAACAAAATGACCTTCAACAATATTTTAAATTTCAATTTTCAAAGAGTTCAAGCAACAAAGATGGAATTCATTGGAAACGCCTGAAATCATGCTTATTTCTGTATCGTAACAATCCATACTTTCCAAAAGCCGAAGAGCCAGCCAAAAAAATTGGAATTGATGAAGAACAATTCCAATTTTTAAATATTAATTCATTTTTTTAAATATTAATCAATTTTTAAATATTTTTAATACTAATTTAGGTATAAAAAGATAGGAATTTTTAGGAAATTTTGAAGGTAATATCGCAGAAGATTTTGAAATTTGGGTTCTAAATATTAACTATGGTTATCTCTGTCTCGTACCAATCAATATAATGCACAATAAAATCTATCAAAGAAGCATTTCTTTCTTTTTTTTTTTTTTTTTTTTTGGCTTCCTATTTGTTACCCAGAAATTTACGATAAACATTTTAGCTATCTCTCTCTCAAAAATAAATAAATAAATACATTTAAATCGTCCTTGCCGATTTAAACTAACCATAAAGTGGATGTCATGATTTTTTTAATGCGTGCATAAACAATCCAATATTAATATTGAATGTGCTTTACATGCTACATGAAATAAATTTATCTTTACTTCATGATTAATAAGTATTTATATAGTTAATAGCGCATCTCCAATAATGTATAAAATAACCCATCCCACTAAGATATTGGCCAACATTTTCTTTCCAACTGCTCACTGAAGAGCTCATCCCACTGACACATTGACTTGTTTTCGATGGGTGGACAAAATTGTATGTTCAGTATTATGGGTGAAAACAATAATTTTCATAAATCACAGGCCAATTATAAGTAAAATGAAGTGATCTACACATGATCTCAACTGTAACGAAAAAAACACAACCATTTTATAATAATAATAATAATAAACTGGACTTATTAGCGCTAAGCATTTTTACCACTGCTTCAGTTTTTAGTTACCATCCATTTTAGAATAAGAACCTTAAGATTCTTTATGTGATTTAAAAATTCTCATGGAATATGCTGCTTAATGCGTTGCCATTCAAATATGTATTTCTCAGCCGAAATTTTTAAGTCCTATTTATAAGAATAATTTCAACTGACATAGGTAACAAGAGCAAATTTTGCTTAGATCGAGTGATCATAGACTTACTATCGAAATAACTTTCATTTTGAAACAACTTTTGTACAATAGTTTGTCAAGTTCAATATGAAACGATCAATTTCAAGATGACAATTCGCGATGAGAAATCCTCTTATCTGACAATAAGTATTACCAACTTCATTGGTTGATAAATTGATTGTAAAAATTGTTAGATTAGTTAGAGTTAATAAGACATATTCTATAATAAGAATTAAATGAAGGACGAAGCCTTTTTAACCCTTCTTTGCATGATTTTTTCTTTATTGGTGAAATTAATCAAGTTGATATAATTCATGTTCAAAGTTAAAGGAAAAATGGTTAGAAAAATCTTAGTATATATTTATAGTATAAATTTAGCAAAAAACAATATGCTAAAAATTTCCATCATCCTCCAAAGTTAGATCATTAGCTTAGTACTAAATAGAAATAAAAGAGGAAAATAACAGAAACACGTGTTACAAACCTTTCTTCCACTCATTTTCAATTTTTTAGTAATAGAAACTCTAATATAATAAAACAAAATTATAAACGAAATCATACGCAACTACAACAAACAGCGGAATGAGACAACTTTAAGTACTGATAATGACACTTGTTTATTTTTGACAGCTATGTTTCTTTTTATGCAATGGACATTAAAAAGGTATCCAAACACGATCCACTTAAAGTGAATTTGTTCTTTTATATAATTTTTGGGCATTATAGCTTATGATGGAAATTTCCACCATTATGCAAAGAAGGGTTAAGATTTTACATTTTATAAAAAAAGAATTGGAATGAGAACAAAGCTTTATTTATAACTTAAAAAACCATTAGAGCGATAAGAAAACCTAATAATATAGGTTAAAATGCATTTAATCTACCATTAACTGTAACCAAAACTTGCTGAGATCAACTTGGTAATGCTGTGATTCATAAAAAGCAATCAAAAGCATCCTAACAAACACCAAAGTTATAAAAAAATTTTCTCATGCATTGACGATAGGAAGTAATTTGGTTTTTGCATGAAATACAACTGTTCGACATCTAAAAATTGAAATATTTAATTGATTTTTATTTACCTAAAAATGTTTATCACACACGTGTACTTATTTGTTGGTATCTAGTGAAGTGTGAATTCCATTTAGAATTGGATTTCAACTCTACATTTGAAAGAAAAAATTTTTATAGAAAGTGTAACACTGATTATATTAGGTTGGGGAAAAAGAAATCCATTATTTTTATGTGAACTTTATGTAACTTCTTTTGGATTCGCTTTGTAAAAAGGTTTAAAACAGCTTTCATGTAGATTTTTAGGTCTTGCGCGTTACGACTGCTGACATGCGGTCAACTTCGATCACTTTTGATATTTTATAGACATTTTCGACGATGCTGTATCCACATGCGAGGTGCATCTCTAACATCAAAAATACCCGAACGGAATCGACGAAACAAAAATTGTACGTAACTGGTTGTTACAGTCTTATATAGGACGATAAACAACTTTCACAATTTTAGCCACCCGGCTATCTTTTTCGCCGTTACAAGAGAAAAACGAAAATGTATCGAATTTTCTGTTTGCTGTCTTCCATTTTTAAAACCTTGTACTCGTCACTGAATGAATCAAACAAAAAACCGCAAGAGGATGTTTTAGTGTCAAATGTCATCTTTCCAATGAGCATAAATTTGAAATTGTTTGATGGATACCTCACGAGATAGCGATCACTACAGACGTCTACCGAAAAAATAATGGATTACTTTTTCCCCAACCTAATATATAGTGCCACATTTCGTAATGCATAATACATTATTTGAAATATTAATCTACGTTTTCTCTGAATTACATGTTTGAATTATTTATGTTGACAGATATTTCTCACATCCTATTCCACTTTGCAAGGTAGGACATTTTTTTACAATGTATAAGTTTTGCACCGCCCCTTTTTACCAAATATTCATCCTTTTTTTTCATTTTGTAAGCAATGGCTTGAAAGACGTGATCTATAAAAGACTGCAAAACACATTAACGGGATGAGAAAATTTAAATGCAATCGTTGTTCAGTAAGTGTCGTCCCAAAATGATAATTACCTGCACTTAGCCGCGCCCAAAAGAAAAAAGAACAAAAAACTAATCAATCAAAACTGTGTCGTCGAATCCCATTTCGAATAAATGTCCCTTTCCAACTTTTCCGTCCAGGAAATTTGTGTCAAGGTTCGGTCATTTTTTTCCACACTCCCCATAAAAAGTTCTAAGAATAAACAAAGGTGGGTCGTTTTAAGAGAATGTATGCACTGACATCAATGATTGGAATTAAAAAGCAGCAAATTCGAGACGGTATTAGTAAAAAAAAAAAAAAAATCCATAACGTCTTAAGGAAATCTGTTATGATGTCCATCTAGTTGGTACAGAAGCAAAAGATGGGATTTAGTTCCAAAGCTTTTATTACAAAAATTCATGATGGTCCTTTATATTATATATTATGATTGTCCTTTATATCTTGATTTTAGATTAATTCTGAATCATCTATTTTAAGGGAGTATCTATTTTAAGATCATTATTTTACTAAATACAATTTTATTTCCTTCAATTTTTTTCAGAAATTATTGTCATTGCTATTAAATATTCTTTTAACCCTTCTTTGCATAATGATGGAAATTTCCATCCTAACTTTAAATGCCCACAAAATTATATAAAAGAACAAATTTACTGTAAGTTGTTCGTGTTTGGATACCTTTTTAACGTACATAAAAAGAAACAGCTGTCAAAATTAAGCAATAGTCACTATTAGTGGAACGAGCTTGAAGTCGTCATTCTGCTGTTTGTTGTAGTTGCAATAAACGTATGATTTCATTTTTGATTTTGTTTTATTAGGTTGGGGAAAAAGTTATCCATTATTTTTTCGGTAGACATCTGTAGTGATCGATATCTCGAGAGGTATCTATCAAACAATTTCAGATTTATGCTCGTTGGAAAGGTGACATTTGACACTGAAATATCCTCTTGAGGTTTTTTGTTTGATTCATTCAGTTACGAGTACAAGGTTTTGAAAATGGAAGACAACAAACAGAAAATTCCATCCATTTTAGTTTTTCTTTTATATTGGCGAAAAAGATAGCCAGGTGGCTAAAATTGTGAAAAGTGTTTATCGTCCTATATAAGACTGTAACAACCAGTAACGTACAATTTTTGTTTCATCGATTTCGTTCGGGTATTTTTGATGTTAGAGATGCACCTCGCATGTGGATACAGCATCGTCGAAAATGTCTATAAAATATCAAAAAGGATCGAAGTTAACCGCATGTTAGCAATCGTAACGCGCAAGACCTAAAAATCTACATGAAAGCTGTTTTAAACCTTTTTACAAAATGAATCCAAAAGAAGTTACAGAAAGTTCATGTAAAAATAATGGATTTCTTTTTCCCCAACCTAATATATACTAAGATTTTTTTATCCATTTTCCCTTTAATTTTGAAAATGAATTATATCATTTTGATTTATCTTACCAATAAAGAAAAAAAATCATGCAAAAAAAAGTGTAAAATGATTGTTATTATTAGGAAAAAAATATTTTGAAAGAAAATTATCAACGGAAATGAATATTTTTAAATGAACTTAATCGCTTTTTCAGGTAATGTTTTACAAGCTCCCGTAAAATTCTCCCTCACATAAAAATGTTATTTGCTTAGTACTAAGGAAAATATCTGCCCTAAAAAGGGTTATAAGGGTCAGTCAAGTAATTGCTAAACTCGGAAGCACGTGATTTCTCTTTTTCTAGTGTGAATGTGAAACATTTTCTCGTTCCTTCCCATTTTCTTTATAGATAAAAACTCTTATCTCTTTTTATTTCATTACAAGTCTGCAACTTTCATTTTCTGTGCTTTGTTTTCCCTGTATCATAGATACAAGCAGAATATTTTAAAATCGTAAACAATATTGGAACAAATATGCCAAGAGAAAAATTAACCAAGGAGTTTTAAGCAAATATCTTTCAAAGAAGAATATTCCTTTCGTCCTTTTTGTTTTTCGTTTTTGTCTAAAATTAGGGAAAGATTCTTTATCGAAATGAAAAATTCTTTTCAGCTACGATTTTTTTTTCCCACTTATTTAATTTTCTGCTTAAATTCAAAATTAAGAAATAAAATATTTTTAAAAAAGAAAAATGTTTGAGCTTACTTTTAACTCTTTTATTATCTGATTTTTCTCAGAATGAGAATAATTTTTCAATGATTTTTTAATTTCATCTGCTTTTTAGGGATATTGTTATTATATTTGCACATTTCATTTTCTACTTAAATGCAAAACTGGGTTTTTTTTTCAACAAAAATACTCTTTTGCCCATTTCTTTTCCTACTAAGCAATATCTTATCAAAAAACTCTTTCACCTCAAAACTTTTATTTTACCCATTTTCTTTCCTTCTTATGTTTAAAACTAGAAAATAATACTTTTTGTTTAAAAATTTCTTAAGAAAAGAGATTCTTTTGACCATCTCATTTTACGCACAAAATTTGTGAAAAAATATTTTATTAAAAAAATCTTTCAAAAAATGGGCAAACAAAAAATTCCTTTTGCCCATTTAATTTTCTGCTTATAGATAAATTAGAAAACTAGATCTTTTACCACTAAAGAAATTTTTCAAGAAAAATATTCTTTTGTCCATTTTACCTTTTGCTTATAGGATACCAAAAGACACTATTAAATTATACACAGATGGAAGTAAAAATGAGAATAACCAATAAGAAAGCAGCATTTATATCATGACCCCAGATGGAGATCAAAAGGTAAAAGTTAGAAATCCAGACTTTTGCTCTGTTTTTAGAAGCAAACTTATTGCCATTGAAGTAGGTCTG
>JAPDSC010065649.1:0-22990 GCA_026290005.1 Latrodectus geometricus | reverse complement strand
CCTAATGATTTGGGTTTTATAATTTGCTGCCAAAAAGGAAGAAATGATTTTCATCGACATAGGAAGAGGAAAAATAGTTTGGGGAATAAGAAATCCATTATTTATACGTGAACTTTATGTAACTTTTTTTGGATTCACTTTGTAAAAAGGTTTAAAACAGCTTTCATGTAGATTTTTAGGTCTTGCGCGTTACGACTGCTGACATGCGGTTAACTTCGATCATTTTTGATATTTCATAGACATTTTCTACGATGCTGTATCCACATGCGAGGTGCATCTCTAACATCAAAAATACCCGAACGGAATCGACGAAACAAAAATTGTAAGTAACTGGTTGTTACAGTCTTATATAGGACGATAAACACCTTTCACAATTTTAGCCACCCGGCTATCTTTTACGCCGTTACAAGAGAAAAACGAAAATGTATCGAATTTTCTGTTTGTTGTCTTCCATTTTTAAAACTTTGTACTCGTCAATGAATGAATCAAACAAAAAACCGCAAGAGGATATTTTAGTGTCAAATGTCACCTTTCCAACAAGCATAAATCTGAAATTGTTCGATATATACCTGACGAGATATCGATCACTACAGACGTCTACCGAAAAAATAATGGATTACTTTTTCCCCAACCTAATATAATAAGGCATGATAGAGCATAGAGGTAATATAATAAGGCACTTGATGGTACTATGAACTGTTTATTATTATTATTATCATTTCTAAAAGTTTATTTGATAAACCAAATAGGAAGATGTGTGTCAAACAGACGATCCAGTTCAAAGTGATGAAGCCGTTACGTGGCTTTGGTCGCAGTATGTCAAAAGAAGTACAGTAAGTCATTACATTGAATCATGGAGTTTCGGTATCTTCATAGCTGATAAAGATCAGCCAACCAGAAAAAAAAGCCATGTTTGGATCACCCGAATCATCATCATTTATCGGATATTATGGGATTAAGACATATATGGGGATTTGACAAATATAGGCAGCGTCATCCGGACAAGTGTTGATCTTGGGGAAGTTGGACAGTGGACCAACAAATTGAGAAAATGTGATATTCACAGACAAATCTCTCTTATTTTTAGCAATGTTGATTTTTAGCATAGGTCAGCATTTATGAAGTTGTCATCATTGCTAAAAATAAAGAGAAAAATGACAATAAGAAAAAAAGTTGGTTGAAATGTGGTTTAGGTCCCCTTCTTCGCCAACTTGCGAATCTGAAGCCCTTTTCCACGCATGCTCATTAATTAATCTTTTGTTTCAGCCTTTACATTGGTCGCTAATTAAGTTTCACTTTGAAATAGTGGTAGAATTTTCGCTATGGCATCGGCGTTTTTGAAAACGAGCCAAGCAGGGGACCTAAAGCACATTTTCACCGAAAAGTCAACAGTCCAAGTACCTAGAATTTGACAATTTACAGTAGTAAAAGACTAAAGACAATTCAATATAGTTTAAAGACAATTTAAGGTAATCTGACATTTTAAAGGTTATTGCGGCAACATTTTGCTGTCGATGGTATTGTTCATGCTGTTCAGTCTATCAGTTACCGTATATCAGAAGACAACACTCGATCACATATTGTCTGATTCTCACAACAGTGATCAAACAGTGCATTTTTTGTTGGTAATTATCAATAATTGTTTAGTGAATTCGCAAATATTTCTCGATTTACGTGTGAATTTTGTTTATTCATGAATGAAAAAAATTGTACCATGGTATTCCATAATCATGGTTCAATCTTTTTTTCTTTGGGTGCAGATATTTTCGTCTCTGAGCATATGCAAAAACTTATCACATTTTAATGACTGGTGGTTTAATCTACTATTTCCATATAATTTTTTAATAGTTAATTAAATTTAAATAAAGGATCTCATTAAAATACTCTATATGCTAACACTTTTTTAAATTACTAAATTCATAAAATATTGATGGATGCATATTTAAAAATCACAAAACTTGTATTTTATCATCTAACACCAAAAAACACCTTACATTTTATCAATAACAAGCAATCGTTAATCTGCGCTTTAGGTCCCCTACTCTGTCAACTTGGCGATAAATGCACCAAGCGTGGTAAACCGGACGTTTTTATACCTAATGAGCTCCTTATGGCAACCATTCGGAGGAAATAATTTGCGCTTTTTCGCGCATGCTTATTAATTGGTTTTTTCTTTTAGCATTTTCATTGGTCGTTAATTAGTTTCAGTTTGAAAAATCAGTCATTTTCATTGATTGCTAATTAGTTTAAAACCGTTAAAAATCGTATTCCATTATCGCCATGGCAACAGCGTTTTTGAAAACCCGCCAAGTACGGGACCCACAGCACACTTTCACCAAGTTGGCAGAGTAGGGGACCTTAAAGCACATTTTCTCCTAAGCAATATTTGATGAAATATGCGTTCCTTAAAAACTATTTATGTAATTTTACAGCTGAATACGTGGTACTGCCACATCAACTTTAAATGTATTATTGTTTCCCAGATATACTGAGCAGCTAAAACCTCCAGAAATAGATAATCCTTCATCCTTTTATTAACGTAATTCCAATATTTTAATTTTAAATATAAATATTTTTTTAATTTATCAAAAACGATAAGTTTTTTTTTAAAATAATTTTTTATTTGACGTCATAAAATCACTTTTCAATTTAAATTGATGTTGAGATGTTTTTTTGTGTTTTTGGATGATAAAAGTAATATCTCAATGACATCGGTAAACTATAATCCATTCTCTTATCATTAATAATTATAGTTAATATGATAAGAATCTCATTTATCACACCCATTCTTTTTGCCAAGGTCTGGCGATCAGGCTAATCGATCTCTTTCACTTGTTCCACTGTGACGATGAGATTTTAGTTAAGTAATTCGTCCCGTGAATAAATAGAGTACAACGAAACGAGATCTCATCCCCAGTTACCCGGATGTTCTATACAGCTGTCATAGAAACCAAAAGAGAAACAAGGCAAGTCTGGCTGGAGAAATGACGAAGGAACAAGATGAATCGGTATATGACAGGGGTGGCCCAGACGTCGATCGCGGTCGACTGGTACACCGCGAAGACATTTTAGGTAGTCCACGTGACCATCTCGATAATGACCTCGGATATTTACAATTTAATTTATGACTTATGACATAGAATCAATCAATTATTTAAAATAAAAATTTACTACAGTCTACACTTTAAAACTTAAAACAAACTGTGCAAAGATTTACGATTTAAAGATTTATGATTAAAGGTTTACGATTTAAAACGTAAAACGGAAATGATGAGCGCGATTAAAATATTAAAAAAAAAAACTATAGAAAGGTATGCATCTCAATTAAGAAATTAATTTTTGAGGAAACGTTTCCAAATATTTACAAATTTATTTTGTATTTGAAATCGTACTTTGGATCGAGGTATCTTTGCGAATCTGCTTTTTCAATCATGAACAAAAAACAAACATGGGTCGCATTGAACAGATGAACATTTAATTTCGTGTTTATGCATTGCAATAAGCTCGTACCAGCCACAATATGATAAACTGGTCACAAATATGCAGTGCCAAATTTCAACTAAACGAAATGAATAGGATGGTCAGTTTTTGATAGATGAATACTTTGATTATTTTCGTCTATAAATTTTTATTTTGTAAATATTAATATTAAGTTCTTTTTAGACAAATTACATAATTTACCATTTTTTCTTGTTACCGAAAATAAAATTGTTACCGAACATTAATTTAGCTCTGCCATTGGTAGACCGCCTTCAATTTTTTAAATGAGGAGTAGACCCCGGATCCCAAAAGTTTGGCCACCCCTGGTATATGATGAGGTTTCATCATCTAAAACAGTGGTTTCCAAATATGATGCTTTTTGAGATACACTATTTTATATCTTTTGCACTACTTACCAAAAAAACTACCAACATATATAAAAAATATATTACATTAATAATAACCTGCATAATGCTTTTTTAAACACCTATAAACCAGTAAATAAGACATCAATTTTAATTATATTGTTTATAAATAAAAATGAAATTGATTTATAGTTGGTATTAAATAACAACTATATTAACAGATTTTTGTTATTATATCAGATGTAAGTAGGTGATCAATTTTGGAGCTTTATATTAAGTAAGTGCTTATAGCTCACATGAATGAAATAATAATTTCTTACGAATTGAGATTCAATCCATGGAAATATTTAAAGATGGTTAAGTCTTCACGTAATTTATAAAATAAGAACTAAAAATACGATCACCAAAAATTGATTTACCAATTACCTAGTTAGTATTTTTCATTGCGGATAGGGAGGTCTGGGTTCGAATCCCAGTCGGAGCATGGATGTACTTTCTCTTTCTCTCTCTCCTGTCTTTGTCCTTTCCTTGTATGAATGGGTTGTGAATGGTTGCCTACCCTATAAACGGGTTCCTATGGCATGTGTGTTCTGAGGAAGTCGGACTCCACACCAATTGCGGTTCAGTTGAAAGAGTGGAGCAGCGCACCCATACTGCCAACCTGGAAAGTATTTCTCATGGAAGTCATTGCAACTACAAGCTATTTATAAGGCCGTAACTGCTTTTAATTAACTTGAAGAAACTTTGGTTAAGTCGGGAATCGAACTCCTTACCTTCTAATGAAAGAGAACAATGGCTTCCCCATACAGCGGCCCCTTGAATTAGAAAGAACGACATCTTTTACGTCTTAAACATTTTTTTATGGTTGGGAAAGTAAGATAATGTTGTCTACGTGTTTATCAATGAATATATTTTGAGCTAAGTCTTAATAAACTTCATACTAGGAAAAGAAATATCACACAGATATGTTGTACTGAACATTGGCTTCAGTTTGAGACAAACCTGGACAAAAATTGGACATTTTTCTTTCAAAATAATAGCCAAATATTTTCAAAACTTGTAGAAAGATATTTTACGAATAAATTATTTTGAGAGTCAATTCCCGTTCTAACTTCGCCAGCTCAGATCAAAGTTAGCCAAAAGAAGTGCTAACATAATCAACTAAAAACTACGATCAACGATCTCTAATTTTTCTAAGATCAGTTTTAGATCATATATGTTGTAGACAATTAGTATGAAATGCTCTGTCATTTTCTGTGAGCTCCGTTGTTAATTCATTTTTGTCGAAAAAGGATGTAAAAAATAAGAGAACCTTCTCTTATTGTTTCAACATCAATCATTTATCATTTTTTTTTAAAAAAAAAAAGTAATAATGCGAGAAAATTTACATCAATCTTTTATTTTTTCAAGATTTGTCAAAAATATTTTTGTTGAAGGTGAGATGTATAAAATATCTTAATTAATCTCCCATTGTTTCAAGTTTTGTTGTAGATTATTTTCTTGATCATGAAATGAGAAAATAAAAGAATATCTGAGGAAAATTTTCTCTTTTAAGAAATATATGTTGTTGATATTTTCTTCGTATATCGTTATATTTACTTTCCCTTCCTATAATTTCACATCAATCAAAATTGACGGAGAAAAAAAGCAACGCCTGGCATTTTTATAAATATCACAACATTTAAAGCAACTTAGTCATGGAATCTATGGATCAATTTTTAATTTTTCTTTTTTTAACATTGAAGAATATCACTTTGAGTATATTACTTTCGGATGTGAAAAGGGTAATATTAAGTTTGTATTCAAAAAGAGACATACAAACCTGGAAATTGTTTTAATTGGATCTTAAAATGATTAAAATAATTTTCCCGTATTAAGATATTCATTTGGTTTTCTGTTAAAAAAAATTTTTTTTTAAAAAAAGTAGAAAATTATCTGACAAATTTACTGTTTAGATGTCAATAAAGAAGAAAAATATCCAACTGTGCCCTGTAAAAATAAGTAAAAATTTAATTTGAGCAAATATTAAAAGAGAATATTCATGGAAATACAATGCTAAAATCTCATAATAATATCGATGAATAACTCTATCGCCAGATACTTGAAAAAATGGAAAGATTAAATTAAGTATGCGTAAAATCTGTTTGAAAAAGAGTTTTTAAAAATGCTGAAAACAATGCATACACACGAAAAAATATTTACCATAAAATAAAATACATCAAGACTTTTCATAATTACACAATATTTAGAAAAACAATTGATTTTGTGTTAAAAAAAATGTAAAAAAAAAAAAAAAAAAAGAAAAGAAATACGCCGTAATGTTGAATATAGGAAAAAAATATACTGCTAGCTGAGTTTATTTGTTTCATCGTTTGGACGGTTTTTTAATATTTTATAATCAAAGATGTATTGTTATTATTACCTATGACACTTAACGAAGCCAATGTCGCCCGTCCTGGACTTGGCGAATGTCTTCCGTTTTTGAATAGAACAACCTCATACGAAGTTGGAAGTATGATACAATTTGGCTCATAGATGGCAGTACCATCTGGGTCTTCCAAGTTAGAGATTAAAGCCAGTGAAGACCCCTAGCCTGGCTCCAACCACTCCCAGAGGTATTCATTTGGAATGGTAACATAAAGAACGTTGCGACTTAACATATTTTACGTGCCCCAGTCGCTATTAGTGAACACGACGGATCTTCGGCTAAGCCAGGATTCGAACTTATTACCTTGCGGTTACGAGAACAACGCCCTAACCAACCAGACTACCATGGTCCATGAATAATGTTAAATCAGATGTCACTTCATGTATCTCCAAACAGAAAACTGAATGGAAAATTTTATACTGTATCACTACTGTTAAAAACAATGTAGGCTAAGTTTAGACGAAAATGATTTTTGGAAATAATTTAAATTAATTCGCAAAAATGGTAATAACACGATTTAATGAAAAGACAAAAAGAAAAAGATTGGGAAAAATTATCAATACTCTTAACTGAAGAAGAATGGAATGTTTTGTACCCAAACCCAATTTCTCATAAACTTTAGTATTTGATTGTATCAGTAGAATGAAATATCTTCCCTATAAATTAAACTAACAGAGAAATAGGGATTTTTTGTAAAATTACAATTATATTAGGCTGGGGAAAAAGAAATCCATTATTTTTACGTGAACTTTTTGTAACTTCTTTCAGATTCGCTTTGTAAAAAGGTTTAAAACAGTTTTCATGTAGTTTTTTAGGTCTTGTGCGAAGCTACGACTGCTGACATGCTGTCAAGCTTCATAATTTTTGATATTTTATAGACATTCTCGACGACGTTGTATCCATGCGAGGTACATCTTTAGCATCCAAATACCCAAACGGAATCGACGAAAGAAAAATTGTACGTAACTGGTTGTTACAGTCATATATAGGACGATAAACGCCTTTCACAATTTTAGCCACCCGGCTATCTTTTTCGCCGTTACAAGAGAAAAACGAAAATGTATCGAATTTTCTGTTTGTTGTCTTCTATTTTTAAAACCTTGTACTCATAACTGAATGAAACAAACAAGAAACCGCAAGAGAAAATTTTTGTGTCAAATGTCACCTTTCCAATGAGCATAAATCTGAAATTGTTTGATTGATACCTCACAAGATAGCGATCACTACAGACGTCTACCGAAAAAATAATGGATAACTTTTTCCCCAACCTAATATATAAAGTTTGTGATATATCTATGAAGTAATTTATTTTATATATTTATATATACAGAAAAATGATTTTACGGATCATTACAAAAGAATTAAATCGTAAAATTTTCAATCAAGCAATTTAAATGATTCATCGTAAATAAAAGATGTTCAAAAAAGTGAAAACACGTTCCTTAAAACAAAACGCTTATTCAATTCTTCATCATAATTTTATAAAGTCAACATCCTTTTATGAGTCAATCTTACGTCTGTGTTTATTTTGTTATTAAAGGTAGGATTTCCTCATTAAAAAAGACTTCCTCTTTGTCATTTTCAAAACAATCAATTTGTGGAATTTTGTCTTAGCACAAAGTACTATCCACGTATTTTTTTGAAAATAGAAAGGGAAGTTTATCAACATATGTCCCTGACACTCAGGATAAGATAAGGAATTTATGCACTGAAAGGTATTTTTTTTCTGATCTTTTATGCTCCTTGATGACAAGCCATCCATTTTTACAAGGAAACATTGTTCTTTGTTTTACTATTGAGCGCAGTTACTTAAATGGATAAAATGCTAATGCATTAATTCCTATACAATGTTTTAAAGTGAAAATACCATGCAAATAACAAGAAAAAAAAACAATCATTTTACATGTGTACACACAAATACGGTAAAAGTTTACTTGTTGAAAATGCGTTTGAGGTCCCCTACTTGGCGCGTTTTCAAAATCGCCGATGCCATGGCGAAAATTCTACCGCTATTCCAAAGTGAAACTTAATTAGTGACCAATGAAAAGGATAAAACAAAAGAGTAATTAATGAGCATGCGCGGAAAAGCGCATCAAATTCGCGAGTTGGCGAAGTAGGAGACCTAAAGCGCAATTTAACCGTTTACTTACTTAGTTTCAAATCTAAAAAAAATTAAAAAATTCAATTTTTATTTACGAGTTCTGGTTTGGTTTATTAGTTGGACTAGATTCACTCTTTGCACAAGACTTGATATAACTGATACCTATGGCTTCAATAAACTCCAAACGACAATGAGCATGTACACTTGAGATAGGACTCGAACTCATGAAATATTGAATTAAAGGTCAAAATAGTAATCATTTATTTAACAGAGTGATTGCCGCCCAACCTGTCTAGTGGTTAGCGTACCTGACTACAGATGGGTGGGACCTGGGTTCGAATCCTGTCTCGGGCATGTATGTACTTTCTCTCTCTCTTGTCTTTGTCCTTTCTTTGTGTGTGAATGGTTGCCTACCCTATAAACGGGTCATTATGGCTTGTGTGTACTGAGGAAGTCGGACTCCATGCCAAATATGGTTTAGTTGGAAAAGTGGAGCAGCGCACCCCATATTGCCGGCCTGGCTGGCACACGACAACAACAACAGAGTGATTATGTTACGATAAATAACGTGAAAATAAAAATCCAATTAAGACTTCCCAAAAAAATTAATTCAAAGAGATTTTTTTTTATTTTGAAGCACTTCTACAGAAAAGAATGAAAAGTTTTAAAAAAGCAAACGTGTCACAAACACTGAATATTGCGCCAATTATGTTAAAGTAGTTATTGCATATTCAGCATGATGGCGATGAAATGACTTTTATCTCCTCTAAGATTGCTATTCTTCACCTATTATTTAGGCTGACAGAATTCACGGTGAGGTCAAAGATTGAGAGGTGCGATTGGATTCATTGACCCGAAGTTCATCTTGGCGATCTTTTACCTCAAAATTTCGCAGATGACACGCAGAAAAAAAGTTTAAAAAAATAGCTAGATTAACTGTCAAAACTTTCGGCAGATTCTTCGTGGAATATGATTTGCAAACACATACAATCCTTCGTGAATATATGTTCTTAGTATATTTTAGAAGCAATTCTATTCGAAAATTATTCATGTTCAAAATATAAATAACTAAAATTTTCTATATTCATATCTTTTGACTCTCTTTTATTAAGTAGACTAAGGTTTTCTAATTGAAAAATAAAACGTGAAAGCATTCCATTTTAAAGCATTGAGAACTTCCTTACAAAACCAAAAAGAGAAAAAAATCAGTTCAAAATTTAAAACTAATGTACTAAATTTATTACAAAAAGACATTTGGATTGATGTGTTTCTAAAAACTTCAAAAACATTATATTTTTAGTATTGTTGAAAAATGAAAACATTAAAGATACAAATATTTTGAAATATATTTTGCTTCATTATTTCTAATAGTTTTTCTTACGTTGTTAATATTTGGATTAAGTATTTTAGATTTTAATATATTATTTTCATAATGAGAATACTTGGGTGTAATTTTTAAGAACGGTTTTCTCATTTAAAGTGTTCATTTAAAAAAATTTAAAATTCTTGTGCAAAATTTCTAATTATATTTTTTCGTGTATAACTTTTTGAATGAATATTAATTTTATAACCACGGAAATTTTTAATGTTTAACATTACCCATGTCTGCAAATAGAATGACTTTGAGATTTCACAGAAATTTGAGATTTCATATTTATTCATTTTCACATTGTGAGATTCACTTTGAGATTTCATAGAGAGTTCACAGAATGTTTGGATTTCAAATATTCTGAAATAAATAGACAAAACTATTTGTATTACATTATATTAGGTTGGGTAAAAAGAAATCCATTATTTTTACGTGAACTTTATGTAACTTCTTTTGGATTCGGTTTGTAAAAATGTTAAACACAGTTTTCATGTAGATTTTTAGGTCTTGTGCAATTCTACGACTGCTGACATGCGGTTCACTTCGATCATTTTTGACATTTTATAGACATTTTCTACGATGCTGTATCCACATGCGAGGTGCATCTCTAACATCAAAAATACCCGAACGGAATCGACGAAACAAACATTGTACGTAACTGGTTGTTACAGTCTTATATCGGACGACAAACACCTTTCACAATATTAGCCACCCGGCTATCTTTTTCGCCGTTACAAGAGAAAAACGAAAATGTATCGAATTTTCTGTTTGTTGTCTTCCACTTTTAAAACCTTGTACTCGTAACTGAATGAATCAAACAAAAAACCGCAAGAGAATATTTTAGTGTCAAATGTCACCTTTCCAACGAGTATAAATCTGAAATTGTTTGATAGATACCTCACGAGAGACCGATCACTACAGACGTCTACCGAAAAAATAATGGATCACTTTTTCCCCAAACCAATATTTCAAAAGTATATATTTGTTATAAAGAAAAAAAGCCATACCCTAACTAAAAAATTAAACTTGAAAGAATATTGAACTTTAACGTATCCTTATGTTTATATAAATAATAAATAGTAGCACTTATTTAAAATCGAATACTTTTGTGTAAATTTCAAATCACACCAGCTAAAATACAGTTTATTGTAACTGTGGGAAAATGCCCAGAAAATGGGAAGTTTGATACCAGAAGTTCAGGATCTTCTACGTATTTGTGGGGTCTATTATGCATTCGTTTCACAAGCATGCTTCCTGGTGACCCGTTAGGGGGTAGCAGCCGGGATTCTTCGTAATTTAGAAGCAGGACCCCCAATACTTCACCTACAGTCCCACAGGAAGTATTTCAGTTTCATTGTGGGTTATTGAAAGTACCCCCAGCCACTTTTAGTGAACACGATACTAGTGTCTCGAAATAGAGTCCCAAAAGTCAGCTCCAGGTAGAAAATCTGACGCATGCGCACTAGGTAACAAATTCCGGCTAATAATCAGTAACTTGGCATTGTAAATAATACGATAAATCTGGCGGTTAGCGGATTTATTAAATGTTTTAATGTATGCGTAATTTAATGGGAGTTTTACATATTCTGTCTTCGTTTCAAATTATTTGTAGCGACTTATTAATATTACTTTTATATAAATATAACAAAGTAAGTGTTAGTTAATTAATTCAACGTGATAATACTGCAATAAATACTGCGTATTATTAGAACCATGGATTAATTTTTTTATTTATAGATGTACCAGTAAAATAACAGTAAATAATATAAACAGTAAATAATTTTAAATTACTGATTAGCGTATAAATTAGTTATTTACTATTTCCTATAAATAGACAATTTACAATAGTTTATAAGTAATTTTCCATGTATAGTAAAATAATCTGCATAACCTAGCATAAAACCTTTCTTGGCTGCTCTTGGCTAAGATCTTAGAGGCGAAATCTGTTCACAGGCCATCAGCAAACAAAAACAAATTTGCTTTTAAATATTCTAATAACATAAATAATTATTTATTGCATTAGTCACATACTTATTTTTGAAGATAATCATAAAAGATAAATCGACAAGCAAACTCCACCAGTTAAAAAATAGATTGAGACTTAAGAAATAATTGACTTGCTAAAACTAAATCTAAACAATATTCACATTGTATGACGCAAAATTATTGCAACCACTTTCTTCAAGTGCGCATGCGTTAGACTTCCCTTCTGAAGCCGATTTTCAGGGCTCTATCTCGAGATACTAGTGAACACGATGGATCATGAATTAAGCTTCCGATCATAAAAAAGACGCCACTTAACCAATCAGGACACGTGATTTTACATTCTTTGGTTAATAGTTTTGGGATCAGACTTTAAGCTCAGGTGTTAACTTCGTCACTTAATTATGCTTCAAATGACCGTGATTGATTGTGTTTACTAGCATCAGATGGCAAATACACAGCCAAATACATATGCAATAAAATAAATAGTAAAAAAATGAAAAAAATTATCTACCTTTGAATAAAAAAAAATATTAAATTTCTTCTCTAAAGTTAATTATTTATGTTCTGTTTTATTTTTCCTATTAAAAACTGGAATGGTGACTATAATATAGTGAAAGTCCAATTTTTGCAATATCTCTAATTTCGCACACCATACTAATAATAATGCACGAAAAGTAATAGTATACTCGACAGTTGAAATGGCATTCTCCTGACCACCCCCCAGTAGTCGAAAGACATTCGACTAAGATACATTCTGCGAGCCCGACTCGCAATTAATGAACACCACGGATCTTCGACTGGGTCAGGTATTGAGCACACTACCTCCCAACCACAGAATAATTCGTCTTAGTAATTATAAAATCTATTCATTACAAATTACGAATAGATTCATTTATTATGTATAATAATAAATTAGTTAAACCCAAATAAATCAACAAAAGTCAAAGATACTTAATATAAATTACTAGTAAATACAATTAAATTTAATATTTATATGAATTTATACTAATTTTATTTATACGTAATTTTTATAAATTAGATTAATTCAGTTTTGGTAAAAATTTACTGTACGGTCATCCTCGTCAACTTTTTCAAAATTTCGGCATTTTGCACAAGAGAGATCTAAAAAAAAAAAGAAAAGAAAATGAATATTGAAAAATACCGCCTGTCGAAAAAATGGGTTGCCAAAAATGCAATTTATCGCCAAATGTGGAAAAATGTGCCAAGGGGGACCGTATAGTAAATATGAGCCTCAGTTTCATATTTAAACAAGATTAATTAAGGTATGAATCAATGCAATTAGTTTACGATTAAGTACAATTAAAATAAATCATAAGTGAATACGACTAATTTAATTTTCGTTTAACTGTAAATTGAAATCTATATTAATTGCATTCATTTTTAATTTACATAACATAAATAGTACATAAATTACGACTAATTTATATTAAACATTTAAACAAGATTGACGAAAATTCAGATTTAATCCGATCAATTTACGATTAATTTAATTTATGTTTAAATATAATAGATAAAAATTTATACTAAAGGTATTTATTCTTAATTTAAAAAATAATATTTCACAATAAATTACGATTAATTTACTTTTAAAACTTAAGTAAGATTAATGAAAGTTCTGATTTAATTCAATTAATTCAATACAATTAATTGTGGCAAATTGACAATATCCTAGAGAAAAAAAATCAGGTGAAAAATTTTCACTGACATTCGTACTGAAAAAAAATGTTCGGTGCCGATCTAGTTTTGAGCCGCTTGTTTATGAATGCAGGCAGCCGATATCCGCTGTTGTGGGATTGTTGTTGCGGTGGAAAGGCAGACGACCCGGAGGGAAGTCGTTTGAAGTTCAAGGCCCGCGCTTCCTCCTCACCCACAAACGAGGTCGTGCGCACACTGACCGAGTTTTGCTCCGGCTTTTCCCACGACGGTTCACGGAGCACGTCAGCCAGGTGCCGGAATGTGGAGGGGGAGCAGAAAGTAAAAATACGCCACGGACACCCTCTGTGTCGAAGTCTCGGAGAAAAATATTAAATGTTGTAGACGTTATATTGATACATATGTAAAATACCATCGACAGATATATATATATATATATATATATGGTGATTCTAAATTGTTTTTCCAAATTAAGAGGGGTGATAATACCCATCTAGGCAAGCAATAATTACATGGGAACATAGGGTCGTATTTTACAGTAAAGAGGAATTCCCACCTGAACTTACAATAGTTATGGATAAGCGAATGATTAATACCAAAAGTTTCACAGTCATATTTATTGTCTGGTGAAAACCTCACAGTAAAATGCCGACCATGTCGGGAGTTGACACCTGTGATGGAACGACTGGCGCACCCTCTCGAAAATTCCTGGTGTCGTGTTAATTTTGTCTGAGGCAACTACGGTTCTAGAAACGAGATCTCCTGCTGAGTCCACAGGATTCTCATACTCTAAGGATTTCATACGCCCCCAGAAGAAAAAGTTCCATTGGGTTGAAGTCCGGTGAGCAAGCAGGCCAAGCCACAGGCCCGCTACGTACAGTCCATCTTGCGAGATATGTGGCACTCAAAAATTTATGGGCTGAGGTGGAAAAATGTGTTGAAGCTCCATCGTGCCTAAACGACATGGATGGGGAATGGAACAGCCTACAATAAACTGGGTAGCACTTGTTCCAAGAAGATATGATAAGAACTGCGTCGGTCAAACGGGCTGGCATGATGTAAGGGCCAACCAGGTAATCTCCAAGGATATCTGACCAGACCTTCACGAAACTCTTCGGACGATGTTATCCAGATAATACTTGAAATGATGATGTTGCTCATTTTTTTAAAGTACAACGTTTAATCTTATTGGTTTTCTTCGGTAACCATTAAAAGCAAAATACTGCTTCTTCTCAATGGGAATTTGCATATGGTATATTCACGATAGATTCTTGATTCATTTCTACTTTCCTCTTTTCTGCCTCTCAGAGTGGAATGTGACCCTATGTTCCTATGGAATTATTCCTTGTGTGGATGGGTACTATCACCCCTTTAAATTTCTAAAAACAATTTAGAATCACCCTGTATATAAATATTAGTTTGGGGAAAAAGAAATCCATTATTTTTACGTGAACTTTATGTAACTTCTTTCAGATTCGCTTTGTAAGAAGGTTTAAAACAGTTTTCCTGTAGATTTTTAGGTCTTGTGCGAAGCTACAACTGCTGACAAGCTGTCAAGTTTGATCATTTTTGATATTTTATAGACATTCTCGACGATGTTGTATCCATGCGAGGTGCATCTTTAGCATCCAAATACCCGAACGGAATCGACGAAACCAAAATTGGGCGTAACTGGTTGCTACAGTCTTATATAGGACGATAAACACCTTTCACAATTTTAGCCACCCGGCTATCTTTTTCGCCGTTACAAGAGAAAAACGAAAATGCATCGAATTTTCTGTTTGTTGTGTTCCATTTTTTAAACCTTGTACTCGTAACTGAATGAATCAAACAAAAAACCGCAAGAGGATATTTTAGTGTCCAATGTCACCTTTCCAACGAGCATAAATCTGAAATTGTTTGATAGATACCTCACGAGATATCGATCACTACAGACGTCTACCGAAAAAAATAATGGATTTCTTTTTCCCCAAACTAATATATATATATATATATAAATGTCTGTAATATTAAACTAATCTATGAATAATTTCTCATGTTACCCATCCATTGAAGTCAAGTGCTACCTTAAAAATTCAGGTGTCAGCGAACTCCTATGACCTTTACCAGACTTTGAACATCCCCGTGTCATCGACTATAAAAGGCGCAGATTCAATTCGAAATACAAGATATCTTCCTGCAGTGAAATTCCCATCTAGATGGACAATTTCCACTATTCGTAAAATAAAAAGGGAAATCATCTTTCCATTGAATTCACCATTCAATTGCAGACTGCTCATCAATTTTTTATAGATTTATGTCTGTGTGTGTGTCCCATTATTAATATCCCTATTCTCTTTCAAGCAGGTAAAAAAAAAAAAAAAAAAAAGTGTTTCAAGAAGAATTGGATAGGACAGACGCGGGAAGAAAAATGTGTCTGCGTTGCTCTCTTTCTTCTCACACCCACGCAGTCCACTTTTCGTGACCAGACATCAAGTCTTGGATGCGATCCAGACGTCAAAAAACTCTCTCTTTAATTGCACCGATTGTTATTCGATTGTTGTTTACTTCGCTTTCTTCTGTATTACCACAAGAAGAAAGAGTTTAAAGAAAAAATTGCTAGTTTAAATAAATTCAAATTTATGGGAAACGCAGTTTCCATAAATCCACATTTGAATTTATTTTCCCCTCAATCTTTAAAAAGATTCTTCTTAAATCTTTGGAAGATACAAAAATATAATATTTGGAAGATACGATAATATAATTCTTTATTTTGAATCAGAATAGTAAAATACAAAAATCCGATTTCCATTTAGAAATTTTATTCGGCACTGATTTCTTAGTGTGATTTCAATCCAATTTGCTCATCTTTCTTCACGATAACAAATTGTTTGACTTGTTAGATTTTGTAGTTTTTTTTTTGGGGGGGGGGATTAATTTAAATCATTGTCTTTTATGGAAACGATTTTACAAGAAAGAAAAATTTCCAGGAAAACAACTACGTACGGCGAATTATGAAATAAACATTTGACGTAGTATCTATACTTGATATTATACTTGATCCATACCGATATCATTAGCTTGATATCGGTATGATGTAAGGATTTCCAGTATGCTGTATTATTTTAACACTTATTATTATACACTATTATTTAACACTTATTAATATGTATTATTTTACACTAAAGCTGAAATAGAAGTTTTACCTTTCGAGTGGACCTTTCGAAAACATAAATTTTATAATTTATAATGAAATTTTTTGTCAAATATTTTAAATGTATATCTAAACTTTTAATTCATCTCACAAACTAAAATATTAGGTTGGGGAAAAAGAAATCCATTATTTTTACGTGAACTTTATGTAACTTCTTTTGGATTCGCTTTGTAAAAAGGTTTAAAACAGCTTTCATGTAGATTTTTAGGTCTTGCGCGTTACGACTGCTGATATGCGGTTCACTTCGATCATTTTTGATATTTTATAGACATTTTCGACGATGCTGTATCCGCATGCGAGGTGCATCTCTCACATCAAAAATACCCGAACGGAATCGATGAAACCAAAATTGTACGTAACTGGTTGTTACAGTCTTATATAGGACGATAAACACCTTTCACAATTTTAGCCACCTGGCTAGTATTTTCGTTATAATAAAAGAACAACTAAAATGTATCATATTTTCTGTTTGTTGTCTTCCATTTTTAAAACCTTGTACTCGTAACTGAATGAATCAAACAAAAAACCACAAGAGGATATTTTAGTGTCAAATGTTACCTTTCCAACGAGCATAAATCTGAAATTGTTTGATAGATACCTCACGAGATATCGATCAGTACAGACGTCTACCGAAAAAATAATGGATTACTTTTTCCCCAACCTAATATATGAAGCACTCTAAGCCATGAATTCCATATACCATGAATTCATTCTGTAATATTACTTTAATAGTATTTTTTTCTGAAGAAATAGTGTACTTAAATAACTTCAAACAATTTATTTTTCCTATGATTTTGATTTGGATAACATAATTTAAAGCATGCTCAAAATTTGTTTCCTTTAAAATAAAAGCAATGACCACATCAGGTATAGAAATAGTACAAATAAATGATTTTCTCCGAAAACAAAATTAAAGGATGTAGTCAAAAATAAAGTATATTTTCTAAGTGGGCAGTTGTATTACAATTGAATTTAGACAAAAAAAAAAAAAAAATCAATTGAGGAAAGACATATTTTGGAAACATGATGATTGGGATATTACAGAAAATATGTCAGCAATCTCTGGGATCAAATACGAGAAAAAAGAAGTTCAATATGCAATAAAATCTAAGAAAAGATTGCAATAGGCAGGGAACCTACTTTCTTAATTGCTTTTTCTCTGACCGATCCGAAGAAAAGCTGCGCAGAGGTCGGTCACCTGAACAGGAAAGAGTTCCTTTTTACGACAGCAGGTTTTTTTTCAGATAGTTCTAAAATAAATTATAAATTTTATTTGTGTAAATGATGAGGCCATTCAGCTAGCTAGAGTGGCAATCATATATAATAAACTAAATGCATTCTACTTTTTATCTACTTTTAAATAACTAATATCGTTTGAGTTTTTAAAATTTCCAGCATTCGATAGAGAAGATTAAGTTGAATAAATTATTAATAATCTGTTAAGACTTTGGCAAAAGCAAAAAAAAAAAAAAATTGTTTCTAAATAACGAAAAGAATTTAGAACATGGCAACAAACGAAAGAGAATTATATCGTTTTCTTCTTCGTCTGTCTTTCAAATTAATTCTTAAGAACATTTTAAATCATGACGTCAGAAAATAGACGATTGGGATTTCGATAAAATTCAAAATAATGCTTTTATTTAAAGAAAAACAACAAAACAAACTTACGTAATGCGTACGTTTTTCTCTCCCCCCCCTAAATTGATTTAATTTTATTTTTTATATTCAGAAGCAATTTGTCCATGACTACTCAAGCAATAAATGACGTCAAAATTAAACTCTATAAATAGTTTAATACATGAAGTCTTAGCGAAATCGTTTTAAATGACTAAAAATGTTTAAATCAGGTAGAAAAATATTTTTTCCTTTTATCCTTTTATGTTAAATATGTATTATAGTAAAAATAAATTATAACCCCATACACAAACACACACATACTTTTTTTCTTCAAAAAGTAATTTATATTTCGATGAGTTATTTTACAGTTGCTTTCCACGATTTCATTTCTAGATATTTTACATTAGATTTAAATATATGGTACTATATTAAATAAAAAATATTCTCTTTTCAGAACAATAGTTTATGCGAATAAGTATACTATAGGCTTAATCTGTATTTAAAACAAGTTTTTCAGGTTTGTGCCACTTTACAGTCACTTTTAACACACTAGGCTCATTTGTTTAAGACAAATGATTTGAAGTAAATTACGAACCTTAACAAATATCTATGCTAAAAGTGGGAATCGAACCAATGACTCATTAAACACATGGTCAGAGTGACTACACATTCAAATCAATTTGGCTTTATTTTTAAATTTAAAAAAAAAACTCCAAAAAAATATTTGTTTGGATTGTTTCATATTATATAAAGATATTTAAACAATTTCATTTCAAAGATACCTTAAAAAAATTTACAGAATTTCTATTATAGAAAAAGAATTATTACGAAAATAGTATTAACAATAAACATTTCTTGAAAAAAAAAAACTTATTTAACTATCTCGCAATTTTGCAGCACTCTAGCTTCCATGTATGTGCCAAGAAAGTTTATAAACGATTTGAAGTCTTTCCATTGGTCTTGTTTAACTTTTAACCTTTTATTTAAACGCTTTCATTTTACCTGTCTAGTGGTTAGCGTACCTGACTACAGATGGGTGGGACCTGGGTTCGAATCCTGGCTCGGGCATGGATGTACTTTCTCTCTTTCTTGTCTTTGTCCTTTCTTTGTGTGTGAATGGTTGCCTACCCTATAAACGGGTCCCTATGGCATGTGTGTACTGAGGAAGTCGATCTCCACACCAAATATGGTTCAGTTGGAAAAGTGCAGCAGCGCACCCCATATTGCCAGCCTGGCTGGCACACGACAACAACTCTTTCATTGTTGTCTTGTAAATATTCTTGTCGTTGAACTTTTGTAAGTATCATGGCATACTTTACCAACAAATACCTTTTAATTTTCAAGAAATACATACATTTGTTGCCGATAAGTAGACGCTTTGATAAGTTTATCAGAAAAATAATGCGCAAAGTCAAATTATATCTTTATGTAAGTAAATAAATTGTACAGTGAAATAGATAATTTTAGGCAATTATATGCATTTTAAACAAATAATAACTGCAAGAGACACATAGACGTTAATCAAAACATTAAAATAATTTATACAACGCAACTTTCATTTTTTTAGAAATTTTCATTTTTATTTACGCATATTTATCATAATTTTGTAAATTAAAAATATAAAAAATAAATGTTAACACAATTACCACAAAGTTAAAAAATAATAAAAATTGCTTATGCTTTTCCAGAAGCAATTTTGTCATGTTTATGATGTATTTATGTGTTTTAATATACAGAAAGAAAAACATAAAAAATTTTCTAAATAACTAATAAATACAACAATACACGGCAATTTGTCACTAAATTACCACCTACTTGTTTACAACGTGGCAAATTATCTGAAGTACTATATGCCTAATGTTTCTTCGTCACTATTCGAAATCAATGTTTTTTTCAGAATAAGAAAATACTCATTTTATTTAAATAAATGACTAAAATTTTGGCGCAGATGCCGTATAATCCATCATGCCAATGTTTGAATTTTTTTGGCAACAAAATAATGTTGCAAAGATATAATGTTTATATCTTAAGATATGTTAGGTGGGGTTTTTTTTTTTTTTTTTTTTTTTTTTTTTGTGATCAGAATGGCGCGTGAATCATAAACGCTTTTATTGGGCATATTTCCTTTTATTATTTTCATTCCCTATTTAATAATTTTAAACTAGAAACTGTATATTTACTGAATAGGCCTACAATTTAATAGTTCTTGGGTTCAATACCAATACTTATAGTATTTAACTTCGATACCAATACTTATAGCTCTGGATACTTATAGTAGCTTAGAATTCACTTTAAACTGCATATCTTCATCAAATAATCCCTCTGGTCTAAACACAGAGCAGATAACAAACCAATCAGAAAGTCGAATCTTACCTCGGGTGTGGAGTTTTGCAGTGATTCGAAGCTCACTCCATGTCAGATTAGACCTCGAGGTAATACAAACCAAAACAATGTCTTCCTGGAGTGCAATAGAAACGAAAGAACTAACATACTACTTTTAATTCTCTATTTTTTGATGAAAAATCGAGAAATAAATTATGGTAAGGCATGCATAAACAAAATGATAGACATAAAGATGTCCCATGAAATAAAGAATTCAGTCATATAACGAATCCATTAACAGTAAATAATGTATCTAAAAATTTTTTCGAAATTTATTTATTAATTAACAAGCAGCTCAATCGGTATTTGAACTAAAATTGCCATTGGCTTTTTCCGATAACAATATTATTCATTTGTTATAGAAATTGTTCATCTGTAAGTACATCCAATAATTGAAAAGTATTGAATCAGAAATTAATTTATGCATTGCCACATAGATTATTTACTTATTTTTAGACAATCATAATACTTATTTTATACTTTGTAAAGAAAGGAAGAAACTGTAAATGATAATTTATTTTATTCCCTATAAAATGATAATGAAGATCGATATCATTTCACTTTATTCTTGGTTTTGCAATCAAATTTAGGTCATTTGCTTTGGGTTGATGAAGAAAAGTGACTATCTTGTGTTTATAATGTAACGTGTTCGATACCAGACACAGCTTGAACGCCGTTTCATTAGGAGAACTCTAGTTCATCAAAAATTCAGTGGAGCAAGGGCCAACTTAAATATCAACATCGTCATGTTTTTTTGTTCAAAATTTCCTGGCGGCTGGCTGTGTTTAGACAATGTAGTCAGCAGATATAAGCAACTAGAAATGTAACGCACAATAGTGGATAAAATAAGTAATAAAGATTTCATGCTCAATAATCACAGATCTTTTTCTCAGTAAAACAAAGATGTGTATATTTTTAAAATTTTTCTTTAAAGGGGTCATAGTAGGCTGTTGAGGAAAAGACGTTGTTCTCAAAGTTGAAAGGTTTTGGGTTTGGTACCTAACTCAACCAAAGATTGTCGTACTGAGAGAATCTTTAGATGTTAAAATTTCTGTAGGAACCCATGTTTAATCCCACGGAAAATAGATGTTGCTCTTCGGCATGCACTCCTGTCGGATGAGAACTTGGGAATTTTCTGGGTTTCCTCCCTTGAGACACGTGAAATGGCACATTATCGTCCTTTCAAACGGCAATTTACGTGGCGGGTACAGAAATGAACTTTTGGGCGTTAGGCTGTTTGTAAAAATATCTCTTCATTGCTATTGTATTGTCAAGAAAGAAGGGTATCAGTTCAGGTGTCGAGTTTGTTGTTTAATCATGATTAAAAAACTTAATGGAGGTTTTGGGGGGCTTTTGATAACAGAAATAGTCAGCCGGAAACACCGAAATAACCTAATCTAAACTTGTCTGGAAGGAAAAGTATTTTTAAAAAAATATACGACTTTTTCTTAAACTAAGACGAACGATACGAAAAAAAAGATTATTTTCGGTAAAAAAAAAAAAAAAAAAAAAAAAAAATCCCCACAAAAAGCTGACGAAGTAATAATATATTTTTGATTGCTTAGGCGCGTAATTTTTTCTCATTCAAAACAGAAATAGGATTTGTTTGGAGCTCTATTCATACACTGAAACTGTATTTTTTTCATACCAGAGCAAAGTCTATTATAAAGAATGAAGGGTAAATATTTCACTGAAATGAGTGCTCCCATGCGTTTTTAAAACACGTATTTTTTTTATTCATTTAACGTCATATAAATAACGTGAAGGGAAATGTTTTGACGTATGGAAGCCTTCGACTGTCTGCCTTGGCAGGAAACTGCTGGAGGATGTGCTTTTTACCTGCGCCTTGGCTCCCTTTATATTTATTGATGTTAATTTTTTCGCCAAAATCATACACCAAACATTAGTATATATCCCGGCTAAATCTTAAATACCACGTGATGGATTCTCACAAATGTAGATGCCTGTTATATGGAACTGTCAGAAAGAAAAGCGAATATGGCCAATAAATGAAGCTTAATTCAATGCTGACCACATCATTTAATGCGTCGCCTTCCCTGTCTAATGGTCAGCGTGCTTCACTGCGAATAGAGAGGACCTGGGTTCGAATCCACCAGCTCGATAATGGATGTACTTTTTATTTATTTCTCTGTCATTCTTGCCTTTTCTTCTGAGATGATGGATGAATGTGGTCCGCCCTATAAATGAGATTGTGGTGGTGTGACGTGGGTAATGCTACTCGCATCCGTGACTTGGTTCACAGGTACACACGGGGTAACGCTAAATGAGTGGCAATTTCTGGCCTTGTTGTGGCGAAAGGTTAATCACCCTGTGCCCACCATAAAATAAAAAAAAACATTTAATGCCATTTACACTTCACAATAAAAAAAATTGT
>JAPDSC010065648.1:0-10187 GCA_026290005.1 Latrodectus geometricus | reverse complement strand
AGGGGGATATCAATATCATACAATGTTATTATATGAAACCAATATTTGTTATTATACTCTATCTTTCGATATGTATAGTATAAATATCCTATACATGAATAGTCGTTTTTTTAAAGTAAGATTTAAATTAAAAGAAAAACATACTGCTTTCGCATTTTTATCTAGGGGGATACTGAATATCAGAAATCATTTTTGACCATATAAATCTGAAATATGGAAGACATTCATCATTTCCTCTGGATTTTCAAACACATCAGCGTAATCATGCAACACAGAGCACTTTAACGACAATACAATTTTACGTGCGCGGCATCAAATCTAAAAAATTAAATGCTTAGGAAAAATTTAAAATTATTTAGAATACTTATAAAAACAAAAAGCAATATTTAGTGATAGTGCACACATAAACATTGAATGAAAGCAGTAATATATAAACAGATAACAGACAAAATTTCCGATTTCAAAAATTATAACAATGTTTTCCTATTTTTGGAGCATCAAATAAGTTTCATGTTAACTTCCTTTGTCCTAATGTGTTATTTTGGCAAAGATATTTCTTATATTCATTTCCATGAAATCAAATAATAAAGATGGAGTTGAATTTAAGTAATATCTTAATAGAATTCAACACGGGTAATGTTTATAAATAACGACAATATCAATAGAAAAAGAACAAAATTGCAGGTATGAAAAAGTATACTGAAAATAATAAGATTAATATTTTGACATTTTTTTATTGCGCCGAATAAGTGTTATATCAATTTCATACAAAGACTTTATAAACCGATACTTCTGATGGTACAATATAAATCGATTTATATTGTATAAATATGAATTCTGTACATGTGAAAGAAAATGTCATTTTTTAAAGTGAGATTTAAATTGAAATTAAAAAAAGAACATTGCTCTCACATTTGTAATTGAAATTAAGAAAAGAACATTTCATCGCGCATCCGTAGTGATACAGAAGATCAGAATTTATTTTTGATCAGATAAATCAGAATGGTGACTTAGATTCATCATATCCTCTGCGTTTTCTCTCGTACCAGCTTGAGACGAGACAGGAAATACAAAGCGATCTAACCACAATGCAACTTCATGCACGCCTTCGAAACACTGAAATTAAATAATTAGTATAAAGTTGAAATTAAGCGATCTATTTATAAATATCCACATCTGAGCACTATTTAAACAGATAAAGTAAAAATAGAAAATGTCGAAAATTCCAGTTTGTAAAAACCATTAAATTGTTTTATCTTTCTCTTTAAAAAAATATAAATATATTCAGAAAAGCATTGTTAAGTATCGCACGAATTCCAGAAACAAGTGATATTAATCCTTTGCTCTGCTTTCTAACTCGTGTCAGCATCTTTCTAGTTAAACCATACTGAGCACTTTAACCACTATACAATTTCGTGCACAGCATTTATCTATGAAATTAAATATTTATAAATTATTATTTTAAAAGTATTAATAATTTTCTATATAAAACATAGAAAATTATTAATACTTTTAGAAATATCAAAAGCAATATTTAATGAAAGTGCACGCATAAACATTTAATAAAATATTAAATATCAAACAGAAATCCTGCAATATTTCAGATATTAAAAACTAAAGTAAAAGTAGTAACAATGTTTTCCTATTTTTAAAGCATCAAATAAGTGACATTTTAAATACATTTAATGTTTTCATTTGCTACCGATATTTCCGATATTTTTGTCTATAAATATCAATAACTAGTATTTAGTAAAATTTAAGCATTTCGATAAATTCAACACGAGTAATATTAGTGAAACTGTACCTACACATTAAGGAAATAACGATAATATCAATAGAATACGAAAAAATTGCAACTATGAAAAAGTATACTGCAAAATATTAAGTTTATTAAGTTATTAATTATTATTTGTTTTTAATTATTATTAAGTTTATTAAGTTATTAATAATCATATTAAGTTATTAATTATTATTTGCAATTTTCTATAAAACCAAATAAGGGGACATCAATATTATACACTGTTATTATATGAAACCGATAGTTGTTATTATAATTTATCTTTCGATTCGTATAATATAAACATTTTTTTTTACATGAAGGAATATATCAGTTTTTAAAGGAAGATTAAATTCTAAATTAAGAAAAAGTACTCTGCTCTATTTTATTCTAGAGGGATACAGAAAATCAGAAATTATTTTTGACCATATAAATCAGAAACATGGAAGATATTCATCTTTCCTCTGGATTTTCAATCACATCAGATTCAGACGAAACAGGCAGCACAGAACACTCTAACAACAATACACTTTTACGTGCGCGTCATCATAACTAAAAAATTAAATACTTAGTTAAAATTAAAAATTATTCAGATTACTTATAAAATCAAAAAGAAAATATTTAGTGACAGTACACACATAAACAGTTAAAAAAAATACTAATATATCAACACATAACTCACAAGATTTCAGTTTGAAAAACTAAAGCAAATGATTTCCATTTCTATAAAATCAAATTATAAAGATGGTGTTATATTAATATATTAATGGAATTAGAATATTAATGGAATTCACAACGAGTAATATTTAGTTAAAGTGCTACTAGAGGTTTTGTAAATAACGACAATATCAATACAAAAAGATCAAAATTGCAGGTATGGAAAAGTATACTGAAAAAAATAAAGGGTAATTATTTGCCATTTTTTATAGCACCAAATGAGTGTTATATCAATTTCATACAATGACTTTTGAAACCGATGATGGTACTATAACTATCGGTTTATAAAGTATAAATATTATTTCTGTATAAGTGAAAGAAAATGACTGTTTTTAAAGTTGTATTTAAATTAAAATTAATAAAAGAAAATTACTCTCGCATTTTAATCTAGATGGATACAGATCATCAGAAATCGTTTTTGATACTATGTACATCAGACAGAAATTCATCATTTCCTCTGTGTTTTCAGTCGTATCAGTTTCAGACGAGTCAAGCATCAGACAGTACCCTAACCACTATACAATATCGTGCGCAGCATTTTAACTTTTAATTTAGCGCAGTTTTTGAACATATATAAATCATAAACCACACAGAAATTTATCATTTCCCCTGTGTCTTCAGTCGTAACCTTTTCAGACGAATCAGCCAACAGAGGGTGCTCTAAGCACTATACAATTTCGTGCGCAGAATATTAACTATGATATTAAATAATTACAATAAAGTTGAAATATTATATTCATAATATATTTATAAAAGTCTAGTTGAAAAATATTTATTCAACTCAATATTACAACAGGAAGTACAAAAAACGAAATTATCAATAAATATACAACAAAATTAATAAAAAACGTTATAAAAAAAAAGTTTTCCCATTTTGTTATAGCACCAAATGCGCGCGATCGTAATTTCATTTAATGTTTTTCTTGTGGAACCAATATTTCTGATGATGCAAGTATCTTTCAAATATTATAAGATAAATATTAATTCTGTACATGAGAGATAAAGCCATTTTTTAGAGAAAAATTTATGTTGAACCTAAAAAAACAACTCTTTGCTCTCGTATTTTAATGTATAGTGAAGCAGAAGGTCAGAAATTATTTATAACCATTTAAATCAGAATGACAGACATTAATCATTTTCTCTGCGTTTTCATTCATAACAGCTTCGGTGGAGTCAGGCAACACAGTGCGTTATAACCACTATACAACGTATTGCACGGTTTCTTGACTATAAAATTAAATATTCACAATAAATTAGAACTTAGTCAATATAGTTATAAAAACCATAACAATATTTAATGAAAGTACACACATAGGCAATTAATAACAGACTAAAATTTTGATGAAAAAGCGCGAGGTTTCAGATTTGAAAATCTCAAATGAAACAAAATTAATAACAACTTTTCCTAATTTTTATTGCCTCTAAGAATTATCTATTAATTGCATTTAATGTGTTCTTTTTCTACTTATATATCTGATATTCTTGTTTTTAAAACTAAATCATTAGTATAGAGTAAAATTTAAGCACTATATTAATAGAAGTCAACGCGAGAAATATTTAATAAAAGTGCCCTTAGATATTTAGTAAATAATAAGAATTCCAATAGAAAATTAACAAAACTGCAAGTTTAAAAAGCATACTGGAAAAAAATTATATGAAAAATATTTTGTCATTTTGATAGCACCAAATAAGTGGGATGTAAATTTCCTGCAATGTCCTTATGAGAAACCCATATTTCTGATCCTACTATATCTTTCGGTATGTAAAGTACAAATATTAATTCTGTACATGAAAGAAAATATCTATTTTTATTATTATTTAATTTACATTAAGATATATATTGAAGTTTGAAAAAGAACACATCACAATTGTGTTTTAATGTATATGGAGGATCAGAAATGTTTTTTGATCATATAATCAGAATAGGGGCGTAGGTTCATAATTTTCTCTGCGTTTTTACTCGTATCAGTTTCAGACGAGTCAGGCAACACAAAGCTCTCTAACCACACTACAACTCAGAGCGCAGAAACTTAACTATAGTATTAAATAATTACGTGAAAGTTGATATCATATACATAATATATTTAATAAAATCAAGCTGAAAAATATTGAATAAATTCCACACATAAACAGTAAGTAAAAGAAAAATGAATTTATCAATAGAAATAGAGCAATGTTTCAGTTTTGTTGTTGTGTGCCAGCCAGGCTGGCAATATGGGCTGTGCTGCTCAACTTTTCCAACTGAACCATATTTGGTGTGTAGTTCGACTTCCTCAGTACACACATGTCATAGGTACTCGTTTACAGGTTAGGCAACCATTCACACACACAAAGAAAGGACAAAGACAAAAAAGGGAAAGTACATCCATGCCCGAGCCAGGATTCGAACCCAGGTCCCACCTATCTGTAGTCAGGTACGCTAACCACTAGACAGGTTGGGCGGCTTTTAGATTTGTTAAAAAAAAAGTAATAATAATGTTTTTTGCCATTTTGTTATAGCACCAACTATAAGCTTCGTATTCATTTTATTTCTTCTCGTGGCACTTTGCTTGATTTATTTCTGTGTTGATACTAAAATCTTTCGATTACTCCTTTCATCCTTTCCTCGAAGTTTCTACTGGTTTAATAGCCGCTTTGTGTACTCAGCCCACAATATAATAAACCACATATTATGTTATGTGGTAACTAGTTTAAATTTTTAGCCTATTATATTTATTATCATCTATAATTTTTATTAAAAATGTATAATTATTCTGCTTATTAATCTTAAACTACTAAGCTAAGTAATTTCTCTCATTATTTTTTAAAAAAATAGTCACAATACAGAAGATCAGAATTTACTTCTCATCATCGAATATCAATGAAATGGAGCATCATCACTCTCTGCGTAAATCACAGCTTTATACGAGTGCAGGCACGAGCCCTAACCACAATGCCACACATCACGATGCTTGTAAAATTAATTAGTTACTTTAAACATTCCTTTTGTAAAGATTGCTGGAAATAATTATACACGAAGTGGACTCAATTTCTTTCTCGGCACTTACAAATGCTTTTTTACAAAGGTATATGTCATCAAGCATGCACTTTAATTTTTATTGTGTTAATTAATATCTTAGACACTTAAACTTAATAATATATTTCTGTTCTTGAGAATCTCATTTATATTCAACATCCACATATTCTTACCCAGAATTCATTATTTCAGAGTCTTACTCTCATAAATACACGAAATTGTTTAGTTATTTCAATCAAAATTAAACATATTGTTTGCAAAAATCATTATGTTTCACTGAAAATTAATTACAGAGGATATTAACGTATATATTGGGAGAGGGGGTACTGAACATATTAATTGTATTTCTTCGTTCTTTTGTCAAATATTTTTCGATTTTCAAGGGTTTGTTGAATATACAACCTTAATAAAAAATAAAATACAACATTATACAACTTTAATTCATGAAAAATAAAATACAACATTTATACAATTTTAATTCTTAAAAAACACAGAGGGTATCAGAATTAACTTCACAACAAAAAATATCAAAAAAAAGTTAATCGATTACGTCTTGCGTAAGTAAACTTTTTTTCTCGAAAGTAATCTTGCGTGCTAACCACAGTACTGCGATTCAGCAGTATTTTCGAAACTAAAAATTAATTATTTATGTCACACAAGGCATTCAGTACTGTTTTTATATAAGTAATAAAAGGATCTTACTTACACATATGAAGTAATTTTGCATGCACTGTGATTATTATAGTGTTAGTTAATCTTAGAATCTTAAATTAAGTAATTATTTTCGTTGTTTTACAATCTCTTGGTCAAAAAATATCCTTTACATTTTTACCCAAAATACTGTGTTTTATCTGTGCACAATTCTAAATTTAATATTCCACTGATATTTTTATCTTATTATAACTACCTAACTCAAGCAATTATAAGTAGATTTGCATTTAAAAATATGTTATTCAGCGTCAGATAATAATTTTTATCTTGAAAATAATTTTGTTAAGTTTTCATTATTTCCACAACTATTATATTCAAAACTTAAACTCTGGTAACACATAAAAATACAGCATACAACTCAATGCTATTAGCATATATCATATAGCTAGCTTAAACTTTATATTTAAAAAAACTACCCAAGCTATTTTATATGGAAATTATCTTAAAAATACATTAAGAATAGTTAAATAATAAATTTTATCATGTAAACCATAAATCTTCGTCTATTCGTGTACTCTAGGACTCAAACATATAGCATGGTAAAATAGAAACGGCAAGCTTACTATCAACAAGGCTATTTGCATTGGAACGAGCTTTTACTTTTTATAACTAGCTATAACTCAAGCAACTTTAAGAACAATTAAATAAAAAATATGTTGTGAAGAATCAGATGATGGTTATGGTGATAGAAATCATGAACATAAGCCTTCATCTTTTATATTGCTATGCAATAAGAAGCAATGCAGAATTACATTTAATCATATTATTATATAATTATTATTGTCATCAAAATCGTGGAAACAAACATTCCCCCTTTTGTCTATTATTCACTTCTAACCAAAAGGATGGTAAAAAAAAAAAACCCATGAACGCACTAAGCATAATGTATTGATACTACGGTATGACATTCACCGTGTGTGAGAAAGAGAATCATATTCTTTCTCTTAATCAAAAGTGCTTTATAAATTTAAAAACTTAACCATAAGCATTTACTAGACTTAGCGATATCAATTTATTATTTTCCAATTTAAATTGTAAATATAATTATATTAAGAAATGTTAAAGAAGATCAGATAATAATTATAATATTGGAATTTATGTTGGTGAGTTTTCTTCCTTTTCCTTCAAATCAACTCAAACCAATAGCCTGGTAAGACAGAAATAGCAGGCATACTAACGACAATGATCTTTCCAAAAACAAGCTTTGTTTTTTATAACTAGGTAACTCAAGTAATTTTAATGAGAGTTACGATTAAAAATACGTTATAGTAGATCGGATAGTACTTATTACCATGAAAACCTTATTGTCAAACCTTCATTCTCTCTTCTACTATTCATGTCGAACCAACAAAAGTGAATAGCAAGAACCAGCAAGTATGTTGGCTCTCACAATTATCTTTTCAGCAACCATAGCTAACTTTATCATTTTGTAATAGCTAATTGAAGAAATTTTAAGCAGAATTACATTTTAAAATGTTCTAGAACATCAGTCTTGTTCATTGAAATTATGTTCACTGACCTTCATTCTGCTTGTACTATTCAACTCGAACCACTAGCATGGTAACACAGAAATAGCAAATGCTCTACCATGACTACCATAATTATCAAAACGATCAATATTTAATAAAAGTGAAGACATAGGCAGAGTAAGACATAATGAAAAATATTAATAGAAATAGACCAAAAATTCAGTTTTGTAAACTTATATTGAAAAGTGCAATAACCATGTTTTCTATTTTCTAATAGCACCAAAAAAGCACGATAATAATTTCATTTAATGTCTTTGTGTAACATCAATATTTCTTATGGTACAATGTCTTTCTATAATTGAAATATAATTATTTATTCTAGACTTAAAAAGAAATATTTTAAAGATTTAATAGGCAGTTAAAAACACAGCTCATTTCTTACATATTTCAGTGTATACTGATATAGAGAGGATCAGAAATTTTTTTTAATCAAATAAATCAAAATGGGAAAAAATTCATCTTTTCCTCTGCATCTTCACTCCTATCAGTCTCAAACAAATCAGACAACAGAGAGCGCTTTAATCACAACACAATTTCACGTACAGCTTTTAAACTCTAAAAATAAATAATTAGTATAAAGTTAAAATTAAAAAATATATAAAAATCAACATGGGAGTAATATTCATTTACAGATAAAAAAAATACAGTAAAAAACTAAATTATCGCGAGAAAAAGTGAAAATTTTCAATTTTGAAAAATCACTAAAAAAAAAACAAAATTTATTTTTTATTTTTAAAAATACATATACTATGTGAAAAGCATTGTTAAAATTTATACCAAATTTCACATTAATTATCTCGTAATCCAATGTAAGTGACATAAATCCTTCGCTCTGTGCTTTACTTCGTGTCAGCATCTTTCGCGTTAAACGACACAGAGCATTCGAACCACAATACAATTTCTATCACAGCCTCTCAACTATGAAAATAATTATTCAGAATAATTTACAAATAATTCAATATATTTATAAATATCTAAATCAATATTTGGTTAAAGTACAGACATAAACAGTCACTAAAATACTTCAAATTCAACAGAAAAACGCAAGTTTTCAGATTTGAAAAACTTAAGCAAAAGCAATGACAATGTTTTCCTATATTTTTATAGCGTCAAATAAGTGTCATTTTAATTACATTTAATGTATTCTTTTGCCACCGATATTTCTGATGTTCTTGTCTATAAAATTAAATAATTAATAAAAATATAAGATATATTCATTAAAATCAACACGAGTAATAATTAATGAAAGCGCACCTAGACATTTAGCAAAAAACGAAAATATCAATAGAATGCGATAAAAATTGCAAGTATGAAAAAGTATACTGAAAAAAAATTACGGGAAAATGTATTATTATTTTTATAGCATCAAATAAGGTGGATGTCAATGTCATAAAATGTATTTTTATACAACCTATATTTCCGATATTATACTATATCTTTCTATATATATTATATATACTATATCAATTATATTCTATAAATATAATTTCTATAGATGCAAAAGAAAATGTCATTTTCTAAAGATATAATTTGAAGTTAACAAACTGCACTGTTTTAGCATTTTTATGTATTAGGTTGGGGAAAAAGAAATCCATTATTTTTACGTGAACTTTATGTAACTTCTTTTGGATTCACTTTGTAAAAAGGTTTAAAACAACTTTCATGTACATTTTTCGGTCTTGCGCGTTACGATTGCTGACATGCGGTTAACTTCGATCATTTTTTATATTTTATAGACATTTTCGACGATGCTGTATCCACATGGGAGGTGCATCTCTAACATCAAAAATACCCGAACGGAATCGATGAAACAAAAATTGTACGTAACTGGTCGTTACAGTCTTATATAGGACGATAAACACCTTTCACAATTTTAGCCACTTGGTTATCTTTTTCGCCGTTACAAGAGAAAAACGAAAATGTATCGAATTTTCTGTTTGTTGTCTTCTATTTTTAAAACCTTGTACTCGTAACTGAATAAATCAAACAAAAAACCGCTAGAGGATATTTTAGTGTCAAATGTCACCTTTCCAACGAGCATAAATCTGAAATTTTTGATATATACCTCACGAGATAGCGATCACTACAGACGTCTACCAAAAAAAATAATGGATTACTTTTTCCCCAAACTAATATAGGAATACAGAGGATCAGAAACTATTTTTTATCACATAAATCAGATGGAAGATACAGGTTCATCACTTCCTCTGCGTTTTCAGTTGTATTAGCTTCAGACGAGTCAGAGAGCACTCTATCCACTATACAATTTTGTCTGCAGCATTTTAACTATAATAATGAATAATTACATAAAAGCGTAAATCATATTTTTTATATATTTATAAAAATCAAGATGAAAAATATTTAATCAGTTGCAAGTATAAACAGTAAGAAAAAAAACCGAAATTATCAATTGTTTTACATCAAAATTTCAGTTCTG
>JAPDSC010065645.1:0-12557 GCA_026290005.1 Latrodectus geometricus | reverse complement strand
TGTCCCACAGTATTCTTTGATCTACATTCAAGAAATTAATAAAAATTATTTTTAGAAAAAAAAAATTATGGATTATTCAAAATTTATTATACTTACCCCTATATTGATGTATTATAAATTCTTCCTCATCGAAAGAAAATTTAATAAAGTTAATGGAAGACATTAATTATTGAAATACCACAAGGTGTATGTATAGGTAAAACATGCAAAAACAAAGGGTAACAAACACATGTAAACGAAATTCGCGCTGTCGGCGGAGCCTATGCCAGATACATCAAACTTCCTTTAATACAAAAAGTTTCTCTGGGATCCGAAAGCTTATTTTGTGAAATTTTCTGACGTCATTCCTTCGCCGGCGTCAGTTTTCCGGCGAATTCGCTTTTTGTTTGAGGCTGGCCTTTAATAGAACATGCTGCTCTGGTGATTTTTACTTCTGAATAGCTTGTAAAGTTAAATATTTGAATAGTTTGTTCCGAACAAACAGAAAAAGAATTTGATATTCTCATATTACAAGTGACACTAGAGTTAATGGTATTCTTTATGGCTCGAACAAATTAACATTAAAATGCTCTTGAACAATGGATATCCTAGTAACTCTCTTTCTTATTTTATAACTAACCCATAAACGATATTATTTAGTTTTGGACATTTCTCCACTACGGTGAGAAAATTTTCGAGTCCCAACAAGAGGGTGGAAGGTGATCCTCCCTGACCGGATTGTGATCTTCGAAACTATTATTCTCGAAGGTCACGACCCATTACTCCTATTTTTCACAGACATTCCCCAACTCCTCAAGTGATTCTGCATCCCTCAAGGTCTGGTCACCCCATTCTTCAATAATTGACTGTTTTACCTGCCCGGTTCTGAGGAAGTAGTGGAAGAATAAAAAGATTTCCCATAGGAAGTGTTTTAATCTCACACACATACCACTATAATTTCATTGGGCACGATTATTGTATAAAATGCACCCATAATTAGGCCACATTAGTCAAGACTCACACGTTGGGTACAAATTATGTAAAATGCAGCCCTTAAAGTAGTATTGGCATTTATGTTTTTATTAATATATTTTAGGAGAAAAACCCCCATAAACATATTTCTACATCTAATTACATTTACGCTCCTTTCAAAATAGCGTAAGGTGCCAACGAAACAAAAAAATCCAAATCTAACTAAATTCTTAGAATTCTCTAGCATAAAAATTATAAAGTATACTATGGGTTCATTTTATTACGAAAAAAAATTATTTTCAGAAATAACTATTTATTTTTACGACGCCTTCAAGATTGCATGAGATTTGATGCATTTTATGATGTTTACAGCCTTCAGGTCAAATTTTGCAATGCCTGGAACTAAAAAACTAAAATAAATAATTACGTTTGTAGTTTAATAAGATTTCCTATAGGAGGTGATATAATCTCTCAAACACATACATAAATTCAATGGGCACGATTATTGTTTAAAATTTCTTAGGTGCTTTTCACATAAATTGCACTCATAATTAAGGGGCATATTACAACATTCACATGAGTTTAAATGTTATATCTGCACCTTTTAAGGTACTTTTTTCATTAATATTATTATTAAAATTATATCTTAGGAGAAAATCCCCATAAATTTAGTTGTACATGTGATCACATTTGCGAGCCTTTGAAAATAGTGTAAAGTTTAAAACTCAAATTATTGACTTATGTAGTATAAAATTCACTTTTTAAAGTATTCTATGGTTTCATTTTATTACAAAAAATAAAGATTTCCGGAACAAAAATATGCATTTATTTTGATTACGCATTACTTACAATTGTTGACTTCGAGATTGTATGAAATTTGACGTATTTTCTAAAATTTGCAGCCTTAGGAAATGTCAATTTTTGCAATGCCTGGAATCTTTTTTATCTCTAAAGAATAAAACGTTTGTAATGAGATTTCCCCTAAAGTAGCTTTAATCTCTCACACACATATACGAGAAGGCGGGTGAGATCTGTGTCCAGTGGAAGGGTTCATTCTTTCAGAGGTTTCGACAGTAAAATGATTACTCAGTTTAGGGTTAAAACAAATTCTTCGCCCGTTCTCTTTGGTGAAGAACACGATTTTTCCCTTTTCATTCTTTGCTTTCTACTTAGCCTAGAATGTTGTTTTCTCAGTGCTCTTGCTTTTTAGTATTTTTAATTGCATTAAAACTGTTCTTTTCAGAGCAACACATAATGTCTCTAAAAGGGAAAACATTGCGTTCTAAAGAACGTAACATCGCTAATAAAGTGCATATATTTTTTGAAAATGAAGCAAAGTCTACTTCGCTATCGATACCAATTCAGAAAGCACAGGAACGTACTGCGGCTGCTATTGGCTTTTCTCTTAGAACTGGCCAAAGAATTAAGGAATCCACAACTGATAGCAGGCTTTCAACTCCTGGGAAGCAGAGTAGTCGACCTGCAGAATGGAATATAGTTTTGGACAATTTTGATTTATGTGTCATTCGAAATACAGTAAATGAATTTTATGCGTCTAATAAAGTTCTATCCATTTTATTATTATTGCCAGTGTTGAAAGAAAAGATTAATTTTTCTTGAAAAAGGGAATCTTTAATTAAAGTCCTGCATGAAATTGGATTTCGTTGGAAACTATGCCAAAATAAAAGGAAACTACTGATTGAACGGCCAGACATAATTTCGTGGAGATGCCGGTACTTGAGAGAAATAAAAAAATATCGAGAAAGCCAAAAAAGCATTATTTATGTGGACGAAACTTGGATTGACAGCAACCTTTCCTTCTCAAAATGCTCGCAAGATGAAAAACTTGGTGCTTTCGTAAAAGATGGTGCTGGTAATCGGTTAATTGTTGTGCATGCAGGATCAAAAGATGGATTTGTGACAAAGGCAGAATTAGTATTTAAAGCAGGCTGTGCACAAGACATTATTATTTATACTACATATTCACAGTAATTAAATATTTCTGCAAAACTAACTTTTTCCTGCCATATCAAATACTTTGCAGTGGTTGTGAAGGAGTCTGAATGTCAGAACTATTAGTATTTTTGTCTGACAAAGTAAATTCGACATTATCCATTTCATCTGAAATTTGATATGCTTGTTTAATCGATCGATAGAAACGGTGTAATGTTTGTTGTTAATATCCAAAACAAAATTTTTATCTGTTCTATTAGTAAGTAAATGTGGTCCAGGGTAAGAGTGTGCTAATGGTAGGTTAACTTTATCCGATCATAAAAATACATGAGTACAGGTTTTTAAAAAAGAATTTACATCTGTTTAGAATTTACCGTGGATTGCGGTGGTGACTGTATAGAATTCTCTCACCGTATTAATTAATTTTGACACATATGTTATAGATTAATATATTAACTCATCTTATATAAGTTGAGTTAATACACTGATTAGTTAAATTATTTGAAACTATGTCACATGGTAATCTAAGTGTGGTGCCATACTCTAGTTGGGCGCTAGTTGCTTTTAAGACCAGTGCGTAAATCTAACAATATAATTGGCAAAATTTCTGTCCAGTTAGTTTGATTGCGAGTTTTTAAGTAGGACTTAAGATGTCGATCCATTCTTTCAATAATGCCATTAGTTCAAGGAAGATAAGGCAAAGATCGAATTCTACTACAACCTAACATATTTGTGAGTTTGTGAAATAGATGTCATTCGGAACTTCTTTCTTAGTCTGCAGTAATAGTGACAGGTAATACAAATCTTGTAATTCACCGGTGTACTGATGCACGAGCAGTTGTTTCTGCAGTCACGTCTTCTGTAGGAATGACTTCGGGCTGTCTTGTGGATTTGTCAATGATGTTTAAACAATATTATTTTTTTTGGAAGAGGTTCAATAATATCAGTATGTATGTGCGCGAAACGAGCATACAGTGTGACAAAAGTGCCATTGGGAGATTTAGTGTACTGAGTTTTCTTAGCTTTTTGGCATTTAACACAGCTGAGAACCATATCTTTAATTTCATGCCAGAACAAACGAAGTTTTTCGTGATTAAATCAATGGAAGTTGCAATATCTGGGTGAGAAAGAAAGTTTAAAATTTCAAATATTTTTCTGCACATACATTTTGAAACGAATGGGCGACAAGTTGTTTGCAAAAAGTTGCAATTATTATGATATTTCAAGAGGTATTATTTTATTTCAATTATTATTTCAAGAGGAATATATATATATATATATATATATATATATATATATATATATATATATATATATATATATATATATATGCGAGAAGAGGAAATTTCCCACCCCCCTGACAAAAAGGAGAGGGTCATTTTTACTCCACTTTTGTGCTGAAGATTTCACCATAACGAATCTTTATCCTTTGAGGGTGATATCCAGCCCTGGGTCTGCCGTAATTTTGACGAAGATGGAAATGGGTTTGCCATAAATACTATACTTATCGATGAGCAATCGACTTTTTTCCATTTGTTGTATAACATATTAGATTAAGTAGTGTTACAAAAATTTTAAGTTATATAATTGTGACTGATCTTGGAAATTATGATATGACATAAATTAATTTATTACAAAGAATTTTTTGTTGAATAAACTGTATTTGGGAGTCATTTTATTGGTTCCTTATCCAACAATTAGCGATGGATTTTTTGTTTCTGGAAAGTTGTACAAAGTAATACGAAATTATATGATAAATTTCATTGATTTGTTTAATTTTTAGCAGTCAAAATACATATTTAAAATAACAGATTTTTTATAGTAACAAAACGCAGAAAAAAGATAAACAATAACTAATTGAATATTTTCAAAAACATTCTTAGAACAGCATGTCTTATGTTAAAAAATGGTTTTCTTTTTCTATTTTTTCTTAGAAATGTGCGTTATAGGTAATTTCTATATTCATTGTATTAAAATTATATGCTCTTTTATTATTTTCTTTGGGGTGAAAAGCTTAAAACTAGAATTTTTTTTCTGTGGCTAGATATGAAACCTTTTACTCAATGAATATTATAGGTTCAATCTTGAGTTGAAGTGAAAAACTATTTGTGAAATTATTTTAATCATACAATAAATTGTAAAATTTTGATCATTTTTCAATGAATCAAGGCTTGCAAATCGTGTTTTCAAAGAGTAGGTTGTAAATGTTACCACATTAGTCTCAAAAAATATTTCTATAAAATTCTTATCAGGAAAGAAAAAAATATTAGGGTAATACTAAATATAAAAATTCTAATCCTTAGTTTTATAAATTTTGTGTGTAAGAATGATTATTAAGTTATCTTTAAAAAAACCAAAACCATGTTAATTTAAATTTTACCTAAAGATTAAAACTGCCTCGTAAATAGACTCACAAATATAAAGTACTTTTCAATATACGCCGCTTATCACTTTTTGCTTAATAATACTTTCATTTTTAAGTAATAATAAAATGATTTATTCCTTTCTGCTTTCATGTTCTTGTTGTGAAATGAAAAAGTGTGTGTTTGTCCAGGAATATGTCCATAAACTACACAATCCTCTTTTAAATTTCATAAGGAAGAAAACAAGAAAGTTGTTTCGCATCTATACCGACATACATATATGTTGGAAAAAGAAAAAGATAGATAATCCTCATTACTAAGGGAGAGATCAATTCAGGTATACTGCACCTTGAAAATCAAATTTCTAACACTTCATATTTATTTCTTTGTCAAGACATAGTTTGGTCACTTCATCGTGAAAGTCAGAATATGAAAAATTTCTCGTATTACAATGAGAGTGTTGTTTCTCAATGAAAATGTTTCGAAGAAAAAAGGAAACAAATTCTCAAATACAGGAATACTTTAATATCTGTAATTATAAATTAATCCATCAGTCAATCGGATGGTCTACCGAGTTTGCGGCCTGCCTAACTGAAATACACTACTTGCCATTAAAATGGCTACACCAAGAAAGCCACATGCTACAGACGTGAAATTTTTACGAAAGGAAGAAGGTGCTGTGATATGCAAATGATCAACTTTTCAGCGCATTCAGACAAAGCAGGCGCCAGTAGCGACACCTACATTGTGTTTAAATGAGGAAATTGTTCAGCCGGTTCCTCATACACAAATTGCATTTGAACGTTGTTGCTTGGTGAAAAGTTGTTGTGATGCCTCGTGTAAGAAGGAGAAATGCGTACCAGCACGTTTCTGACTTTGATAAAGGTCGAATTGTAGCGTACTGGGATTGCGGTTTATCTTATTGGTATATTGCTGCTCGCGTCGGTCGAGATCCAATGACTGTTAGCAGAATATGGAATCTATGGGTTCAGGACGGTAATACGGAACGCCATGCGGGATCTCAACGCATGGCGTTCCGTACATTAGCAGCTGAGAAGACAGGCATATTATCAGCATGTCCGTAATGGATTGTGCAACCACGTCACGAGCCGTGAGCCAAGAAATGGGGTCGTTTGGAAGACAACAAGTGTCTGCACGAACAGTTTGACGACGTTTGCAGCAGCATGGACTCTCAGCTCCGAGACCATGACTACGGCTTCCTTTGACGCTGCGTCATAGAGAAGAGCGCTTCAATGGTGTGATCAATGATGAACCTGAGCGCACGAATGGCGAGACGTCATCTTTTCAGATAAATCCAGGTTCTGTGTAGGGCATCATGATGGTCGCATCCGTGTTTGGCGGTATTGTGGAGAACGCTCACTGGTAGCGTGCATTCGTCATCGTCATACTGGCCCATCGCCTGGCGTGAAGGTAGGGGGTACCATTGAATACGCTTCTCGGTCACCTCTTGTTCGCATTGATGGTGCTTTGAAGAGTGCACGTTACATTTCTGATGTGTTACGTCCCGTGGCTCTACCCTTTATTCGTGCCCTGCGAAACCCTACGTTTCAGCAGGATAATGCCCGACCGCATGTTGCCGGTATTGTACGGACCTTCCTTGATACGGAACATGTTCCTCTGTTGCCCTGGCCAGCACGTTCTCCAGATCTTTCACCAATAGAAAACGTCTGTTCAATGGTTGCCGAGCGACTGGCTCGTCACCAAACGCCAGGTTGATGAACTGTGGCATCGTTTGAAGCTGCATGGGCATATGTACCAGTACATGCAATCCAATCTCTGTTTGACTCAATGCCCAGGCGTATAACTGCTGTTATTACTGTTAGAGGTGGTTGTTCTGGGTACTGATTTCTCAGGATCTATCTAGCCAAATTTTTTTAAAATTTAATCACTTGTTATTTCTAGTATAATATATTTGTCCAATAAATATCATTCTATTATCTGCATTTCTTCCTGGTGTAGCAATTTTAATGGCCAGTGGTGTCCTATTTTAAAACGTTTTTGACTTCATTTCTTCGGTTAATTTTCGCTGATTACAACTAGACTTTCGTCGTCCACATTTCGGCGGATAAATTTACCTTGATATAAAGCCGTTCTTAATTTCAGCTATTTGTCTGCCCCTTTCTGACATGAACTATTGTTTATTGATTAAGGAAGAAAGATTTGGCAACCACATAAATACAAGTGTCTTAACTCTTATTTGAATTTTGGCGTTATTTTGAGTGTAGTTATTATTATTTATTTTTTTTATTACTGAATAGTAAAATAATTTCATACAAACATGGATACTATGACAGATCAGCAGGTAAGCAATCTTAAAGATTTCAGTTATTTGTTTTCTTTCCATTTATGAAGTATGAAATAACAAATTTAGACCCGGGAATTCCGTTAGTCTTCTAACGGAAAAATTTTTTGTTCTCGTAAAATACTTACGTAGTTAATTTATGACATCTTAGAAAACGAACAAATATCTGCATAAGGATGCAAATAAAAACATTCAACATCAATAAATATTTCTGTAAGAGAATACTTATATTGATTTCATGATCCCATATTTTCTGTCTCTTAAATTTTTAAAATCACAATTAAGGCTTTCAAGTTCTTCTCTAAAGATTTTATTAAGTATGTAACAATCAGAAGAAAATTTATTTCTTTCATTAAAAACAAAAACTGAAAAAATACTTATTTGCTTGATTTTATAAGTGTTTAGCTTTTGAGTAAAAAGAAAAAAATTATCAAATCTTATTAAATTATTTAAGCTTAATTAACACTACAGTAAAAGAAAATCAGGTATGTGATTTAACTAATAAAACTATGATCTGAATTTTTTAAAGTAAAAAAGGAAGCATATCAGATTTAAGTACAAATTAAACTCATTTTTTGAAAAGTCTTTAAAGATATGTTCGGCAAAATACTTAAAAAAGAAAATTTAGTAAAATTTTGCAATAATATTTTAAATTATAATTTTAGTGATCTGTATGATTATTTGCTTATTGTGCTGACTGGTTTCTTTAATTGATTTTTATTACTAATTTTCTTTCATTTATATTTCTAGTCAATTTGTGGAAATTGACTATGGGTTTATAACAAATTTTGATAACACTTAGTTTCTTTGCTGTTTAAAGATATTTATGAAGTACATCTATAGTTTAAAGTTTTTAACAGAAAAAAAAAGAAATGATGAGCAATGGAATATAAATGAGCATTGATCATTTACATCAAAGTTAAGATTTCCAAAATAAAATATCATAAGAAATTATGGATATTAAAGAGTCAGTAAAACATATATATCTCATTTATTTGTAGGAGAGAACAGTAAAACTAAAGAAACTGCTGTGATAATTCTTTTAATATCGTGTATATCTTTGGTAAGGTATCATATAATATTATGCTCATGTGCTTATCATAGGGAAGGTAGGTAAAAATTTACTGTACAGTTGCTCATGGCGACTTTTTCAAAGAATTGACAAACATCTTGTCAACTTCGCCAATCTGGACAAGCAAGGTATGAAAATAAACAGAATATTCTATTTTTCATTGGTCAGAACTAGTTGGATTGCCAGAAATTGTTATTTATCGCCAACTTTGGAAAATCAAGCCAAGAGCGACCATACAGTAAATCTGAGCCGGAAGGTATATTGTTTTAGAAAAATCTTGTTAACAGATTCATCAATGTCATTTCTTAGGATAAGAAATGACAGTTCAAGCCGTAACCTCTCTCTTCTGTGAGGTATAATTTGGTTTATGATGATGCTGTTTGTCCTTTGGATCTTGTATCAATAAATTTGTTTTATGGTGTCACAATATTGGCTCCTTTTTAGAAGTTCATACAATGTCTGGCATAACATGTATTAGCTATTTTGATTATTTGATCATAATAGTCAGCAAACAATTTGTAACATGTTGTCTAAAAATCTTAGTAATATAACTTTTCTTATATTTTTCAAGAATTTATTTTTGGCTTACTATGTCTTAGTGCTAGAACTACTATTTACAGTGAAAAGTTTCAGCCTTTGGTCCTAGCCATTGAACTATAGGAGATGGTTGTTGTGCTTTTGATTTCTGCATTTACATCTCTCAAGTGGATGTTAGGAATTTTTTGGGTGTCCTATCTTGTGACGCAAGAAGACAGCTTCTGTTTATTTAGTATTTAGAAGAAAATGTTGAGCTAGCAGCGAAATGGTTCTCTAGCCTTCTCTTCAATTATTTGTTGCCAATTAATTTAGCTTTATTGCTTAGATAATGATTTCTTCATGAAAGCACTAAAGTTCTTTTAAGGGAGTATTTCATTGTTCAATTAATTAAAATTAAATATTATCAAATCTATATTAAAGCTATATTTTACCAAATCTTATGCAAAAATTTTGCTTGTGGTTTAAAGTTAACTATAATAAACCCTTTAGTTACCAGAATGAGTTACTTTTATCTTCAAGAAATAACTGTAGAGTGACAAACTTATTCATAATTTGCAGAGGAGTTTAAAAGGCAAAGGTAATGTACTTTGGACATTCTAAAAATTTTTGTTTCATTTAAGGTTTATAGCCTTCTTTGCCACATCAAAAATTCACCTAATTTATAAAGCCCGGTTTATAGCTAGGTCCAGGGAAGCATGTTGATGCAACAATAACATCAGAAATAGAATGATTATTACTCTGGCCTTTGGTTCAATAATTCATTGCAACCAATTTTACCTTGGGTTTGGATGAGTGTAGTGGTTCAAAAGCCACTTTAAACTGCTGGTCCTGGTCTAAAGCTTTTGTGCATAAAATGATTGTTGGGTGACAAACCAAACTGTATCAGAAATCTCACTCTCATGTATTCATTAACAATTTTAGCATATATAAAGACTGGTTTTATAACCAAAATCAGAACTCCTATAAAGTAAGTACAGCTATTTCTAGAAATTATTTAATCTATTTTTGCCCTTTTAGATTTGATGATTAGCACATAATTGAGAGAGTACTCGTGGTACTGAACGTGGCTTGAAAATATTGTCCTGAAAAAAAAGTTTCAGTACTCCTACCCCTGTAATAGTTTTTAACTTCAAATCAATATCATTAAAGAGTTGATAAAGCATTTTGTCTAATAAGATTCACGTGAAGAGGAAATGTCTAGCGTTAATGAAATTTTTACAAATGGGCTTATAATAAATCACAACAATTAAAAACCTTACGGAATTTTTAATAAAATTTCAAACTAGATAAAGTTTTAATAAATATTTTGTAAGGTTTGAATGAGATCAAAGAAAGCTATACAAAATAATTATAACTTGTATGAAATGAAAAATCTATAAAAATATTGATTGGAATAAAATTGTTTCAGTCAAAAGTTAACACTTATTAATAAAGTGTAAAAGCAAAGCAAAGTTTCAGCATTTTCAAAATTGTAAAATGACTTTGCTTTCATTTTGATCTGGATCAACCTTTGTACATTTATTTGGATTTATTTCAAGAAAACATGGAAAAATATTTCATCAAGTGAACAAATTTTTAAGTTCCAGATATATAAAATTATTTGTTTTGCCCAAATGTTGTTTCTAAGTAAATTTAGTTTTTGTTTATAAATTTTTTTTATAAAAACTTGATTGGAAGGACATTTATAAATAGATTTTTGTAATATTTAAGTTTGTTATTTAAATCCTTCATTTAAATGTTGCTTACCCTTGAAGACGCAATAAGAAAGAAAAAATGTTAGAAAAATATTACATTAATATGTTTAGATTGTTTTATAATAATTTTTCACTCTTGACAATTAAATGTAGATATAGAGAAGCTAGTTTTTTCTTAAAAACAATAACAGAAAAAAATAGTGATATGAAGTTATACATTTTTGTGTTTCTAAATCATTGTTTAGCATCTTATATTGTTAAATTAGTTTCAGATTTCTGAATGTAAATATTTTATTCTTTAAAATAGGCCGTGGGCTCAACATTCTTATCTTGCATGTTTGTTCCCGCAACTTGGGGGCAATGTAATTCCATTTGCATTTTATAATTCAATGTCAAATATTATTATTTACATAAAGTGCACATTGTTTTGAGAATTTTAAAAAATTGTGGAACTACTTCCATACAAAAGTTTTGTACATCCGCAAATTCAGCCAATCAAATTTTTTTTACCATGTTCCTCACTCCAGAGTTATCCAATGAGGAACGCAGTTATAAAAATAGCACGCTTTACACATGCTTCTGATTGTAAACAAACAAGTTTGTTGATAATTAACGTTGAACTTCATATTTGAATTTTTACGATGACTTCAATTATGAATTGTTGCTTACATTGTGGGAAGGAAAATCTTGGAATTGTCTCTCCTTTTTCTGAAAAAAGTTGGAGCAAAGTAAAGGATTGCATTGACAAATGGATATTACTTGATTGTTATGAGCGTACAATTTCTGAGAACTTAATGCTTCTGGAAGAAGACGAATGTTTCAGTTTACCTACTGATAAAACTCTTGGATACTATAAAAAATGTTACCAACTGTTTACCGATAAAACCAGAATTTCTGCTGTTGAAAAACGATGTAAGAATTTATCAGAAGGCAATGAAAATATTGCTTTAGAAAACACACCTAACCGTGTAACACGAAGCAAAAATAATCCTGTTTTTCAAAGTAGGTCTCATATTTTGCCAGAAATATGTATAATATGCCAAGGAGAAAAATTTGGGAAAGAGAAATATTCCAGGAAAATGGAAAAACAAAGTAAGTGTGAAACAAATACAAATAATTTGTTGTCTGCAGCAATTGAAAAAAATGATGGGAACTTACTGCATCACTTAAGAAATCAGGATATTGTAGCTATCGAAGTTAGATACCATCATTCTTGTTACAAACATTATACAAAGTTTTTAACTGTAAAACCATGTGAATCTGTAACTTCAGAAATTCTTTATGAAAAGTCTTTTAAAATTTTTTGCAAGGAAAAATGAAGATGAAATTATGAATGAATAGAATTAAAATGAATAGAAGATAAAATTATAAATCAGCATGTTATTTATGAAATGACTAAACTTACAGATTTATTTGTAAAAGTTGTTCTTAGGGAGGAAAAAGAAGATATTAAAGGATATAGAAATGATCGATTGAAATATAGAATACAAAAAATGTATCCACAAATTGAATTTGTGAAAAGATCAGCTAAATACCTGTCTGAACTTGTTGTTTGTTCTTCTACATCAAATAATGTTATTGAATTAAAAAATCGTTGTTCTACTGACAGTGAAGACAATGAATTTTCTTTATTTGAAAACCATGCATCTTCATCAAACATTTTG
>JAPDSC010065639.1:17935-28109 GCA_026290005.1 Latrodectus geometricus | reverse complement strand
GAACTAGTTTTAAAATTTTCTAAATAAAACGCATTTGAACAAAAAAAAGACATGTTTTTACAATTTATACATAATTTCATAACAAAAAGATATGATTTCATGAAACAAGTTTGACTAGAGAAGTTAAATTTTTATGATTCATTGACTGAAAACATCATAAAAGTCATAACAATTCATGAACTATCGAGTTGTAAAAATCATTAAAATAAAAATTTGACCGAAGTCTTAATTTATATAGTTTACTAATATACAGTTTCTTATTAGGGATTTAATGAACAATTTGGTAAATTCTAAAATAAAATTAATTTAATTTGAAAAAATATTTACGATTTACTATCGTATAATATCTCAAAAGTGACACATAATTTAATGAATTATTTGCTTGTAAAATATCTAAAAATAAGATGAGGATTAGAAACATTAGAGATTTAATTTTCTCAATTCACTACCTCATAAAATTTCAAAAGAAATCTGATTTCAGAAATCAATCGTAAAATCTCCAAAATAAAGAAAACTTAATAGAAAAATTAAAGATTCACAATTTTTTTATTCCTTTTGCATAACTGATTTTATTGTACCTATATTATATGTATCACACAATACATATATAATATAGATAAAATTAACTGAATACTTATAGTGCATATTGCATTGATAATAATACACATTGCAATACCAATTAGTCTTTTTTTGAAAAAAATATTTTAAGAATTTAACGAATGAATAAGTATTTACTCTGAACTCTATATTTAAAACAATTTAACCTTTATTAATCAACATATTACAAAAATTTGAAAAATGCAAACAAAAAATTCATTTTAGAAAGAAAATAAATATCATAAGCAAAACTTTAATGCAATGAAAACTGTATGAGATACAAAAAATGGATATATACTATGTCGAAAAATAAACATAAAAAATATTTGCGGAAATAATTCAAGCATATTGAAGAATTATGAATGGTAATATTAATAAAAATATTATGAGAGTAATAAAATTCATATAACATAAATCATGGAAATATCTAACCGAATTTCGTACTTAAATTTACCAAGTATTGTATTTGATAAATTCCACATATTGTACTATTACGAAAATAAATTGAGTCCAAAATATTTTTAGAGAGGAAAATAAATGTTGTTTATATAGAAAAATGAGTAGTTAAAATAAAACAATAACAAAGAATATAGGAGCCAAATATAAAATAAAGAACTGAGTTTTGTTTTAATTAAAATTGAGTAGATATTTGGTGAATTTCGATTAAAATTCCTTCATAAATTTTAAACATAATAACAAATTCAGAATTTCCAAGCAGAAAGTCTGGCTTATTTAAATATTCAAAAGATAAAAATGAATGAAATTATTTCGTAAAGATATTAAAGTATTTTAAATAATACATTTAAGAAATTTGGCACTTGGTTTTATTTTAAAAATATTTAAAAGCTCATTTTAAAAGTATAAATATTTATTATATAACTTTCATAAAGTTTATTTTATGAACTCAATGAATATCATATTTATTAATGAATAGAATATTCCTTCATTTGAGTTTCAAACGTGAAAAACGAGCTTACCTATCAACTTTCTAAAAGGAAAAAAAAAAAAAAAAGTTATATTTATTCCATATTTATGTTTTTACTAATCATCTTCATAGCCCCGAGAGTATTCTCATCTTTCAAAAAACATTAAGTGCTAATGCATTTATTAAAATTAAGTGAAAAAAATACAACAAAGAGAAATCATTTGAAGCCAGACTGCGAGATTAGTTTAGCTCTTATTTCTTGAATTTTTAATGAGAAAGAAATCGAGGTGAGAATTAAAATTGAGTGCAGGAGCTAAAAATAATGAACTGTTAAGAAAGCGAAATGAAATGAAATGAAAAAAATAGAAAATAAATTTCAGCGTTATTATTCAAATGTTTTTTTAAAATCAATTCTTTTAAATTTCATGACTACCTCCACTTAAAAAGAAAGAAAATATTTCAAATATGATGAGGAAAATTTTACGCAACTTTTGAAAGCTGAACTATAAAAAGTTATTGATAGTAAAACAATAATCTGTTTATTAATACGTCTTATTTTGTTTTTAATTTAAATATTCTTAAATTACATTAAAATATAAATGATTGTAATTCAGTTATTAATATTTAACTGTTAAAAATTAGAAAATTTTTCTTTTAATAAATTGTAGACCAACTTTTTACTAGAATTTCAAATGAGACATTCAATTCTGTTTTTTAAATTATTACTAAAAATACTTTATTTTCAAATTATTTACTTAATAACTTTTTTCCATAATTATCACAAAAAGCAACATTTGCCTCATAATGCATGATTATATAACATAATGTCTCGAGTGATTATCAAATCTATCATATAATTCAATAAAAATATAATTGCATATAGCAGAAGTTGTACCAAACAATGAAAATTCAATGTTTTTTATAAAAAGACATTTAGATGCAACAATCTCACTAATTTTAATTATACTCAACACAATTTCTTATCACTTTTTTCAAAGTAAGGATTCTATTTTTAAATTGTTCAATAATCATTACATGCATGCATTTGGAGCACAATAAATAATTCCTAAACAACAATACCTGCAAAGTTTAGATCAGATCTCTTACAATGGGATGATTATCTAAATATGGCAGCTTACATCATATTTAAGTGTGGATATCACATACTCCTATGTAAAAACACCAGAAACGAGCTTCGTTGAATCGATATAACACTTTTTTTGTTTGAGAAATATGCAATTTACGGCCAAAACGAGTGATGGTTCAATCGTCGAAACAAAGTACAAACCTCGGAATACAATGGATGTGAAAAAGAAAACCAAGTGGACATAAATATCTTGACATTTAGGCTTGCTCCCAGATGCGATGTTTATGCCCGATGATGGTGTGCAAAGAACGCCATAAAAAAGAAAGAAAAAAAAAGGCATATCTTAATAGGCCCAAGAAATGACACCCATTGTTGTGTTAGAGTACGATTTGTAATATTTATACCCCTACCGTTATGAATTCCTTTTTTGTCTTCATTATTTGAGAAATTCAGAAAACAAAAATGACCGACGACCTTTCACGAAAATAAAATGGAAATATATTTAACTCCAATACTGTACACATAACAAATTCATTGATATAAATTGTATGGAATTTTATGTTTGTAATCACAAACTTGGTGGAGACATTTACCATTGTAGAACGTATTCAACTTTTAGGAACTGTATAGCCAATTCATAAAAGTCATGAATACCGTAAAATAAAATATATTCAATTGAGTCAAAAACTCAAATAAAATTGTTAAATAAGTCAATTGAATGTAATCAACATACATTGTGTATATTTTAGACATCCTTTCACCTTATTTCCAATTTATTCACCAAATGTTTCTCATATATGTTAGAAAAATTTGGCTACACATCGTTTTTTCGAAATACTTTGATATCGTTATCCAGGTTTACTTTACTTATAATTTTTTTTTTAGATTATCAAAAATTTCGCTTTAAATATTCTTCCAAATTATGTATCTAAGAAATTCCCTCTCTATGAAGATAAATTATTTATAAATTTTTGACCACGGTTATATAAGCGGCCCATAAAATATTGCTTCTCGGAAGTTTATTTTTAAAATATTGTAGATATAATTATAATAAATAACATAAAATGTTATATATCTTAATATAATAATATCTTAAGATATATACTTACTTAAGATATCATTATCTTAAAGAGACATAAAAATAGTAAAAATACTTATTATTTTTATGTAGATAACTACATAAAAATAGTAAGTATTTTTCAAAATAAAATGTTTGATAACTTCGACCAATAATTTTGAAAAGATAAAAGCTATATCCTTAAATTTCAATTATGTATTTCATTTTATATTTCCTTTCTTTCAAATTTTCCTTCAAAATCTTTAATGAAGGAAATACAAAATAATGGATTAAATGATAAAATAATTGATGATAATAGAATAATGATTAAAAAAAACTATTTCTATGAATTAAATGATAATTGGATAAACTACTACGAGTAAAATAACTGAAGATAAAATGCTGCTTTTTACCCGTATTTCTCAATAGGAAAAAAGGATAGTATTTATATAATTTGATGAATTAAACTTGATGTCTCTATTCCAAAATAGTTGCCACATGCTGGTAAAAATAATTTTACAACCAAACACTCATATTTTGAGGTCGTTATTATGGTAATTGTGAACGCATCCTAAAAGTTATAGTATCTTGCGAATCTCTCAAATTCTTCACATGAATATCAAGAAAAACAAAACTGCACAAGTTCACATAATTATTAAAAATCCTTAAATGTAATTTAATTCCATAAAGAAAACAAATGTAAGAAACAACTCTCTGTATACTGAGAGCTTTTTCATTTATTTATTATAAATCCTTAAATCTAGTACAATTTAATTTCACGTTGGAAAAAATGAAATGAAATAACTCTAATCTAATTCTCAGATGTACAGCTTTGATAGAAAGATCAGAGAAAATTTGTAATCAAATATAAAACATAGCTATGTTATTTTCATACTGCGCATTTAATTAGTGATTTAGTTGATGAAATGAATTAAACTGTTTGAGCTGTTTTCCAAATTTATTTTCGCTTATTATTACCATAAAAAGACCAGAACAATTTAATATTTGGTTTCAAGAATTTCCAAGTAGGAATATATCAAGATTACTATAAACATTTTAAATAAATTCTTATAAGCATTATTTTACACAAGCTCATCAGGGTATAAAACTATTTTAAATTATGTTAATATTCTGGGGATAGACATTATAAGTTAAGAAAAAAATTTTCGACCAAATCTTGAATAAGATGGAATTCTAAAAAACTGAATTAAAAACTAGTTATATTTTAATTTAGGACTTAAAAGGTTTCAATTAAAGACTCAAAAGCATTCTTTCCCATATTTAATACCTAAAGAGCCCTGTAAAGAATTATTGCTTTATGGCTTAGAAATTTGTGGGATAGAAGAAATCAAGTACTCATTATAAAGAAATGAAGTGACATTTATTTGTCATTATTTTGTAGCAATTATTTCTTAAGAATTTTGGAATTTAGGGATATATATATATATATATGCGTAACATTAAATACTGAAAAGTACTTTGACAGCGCAATTAAGCATAAAATTTTTATTTAACAATCGGATAACAGCTGGAGAAATACATCAAAGAGACTGTGGAGGACACTGGAGTTGTACATATTTACATGACTTTGCATTGTATTTGTAAAAATATGCACAAAATACGTAATCAATCCAATAAATTTTAATAGTAGTTGCTTTTCATTCAGGTATAACTTTTGTAAATGTTATATACTTATGTTCTGTTTTTTGTGCACATCTAAATCACCAAAAAGTTCAAATTATTATAATTAGTTATACTTTTATTTTTCTACCTTAATTTCAATTGGTGACAGATATTTATATTGCTTTTATTATTTTGCTTTAAAGATGCGAAAAATGCCTGAAAATTACGCAGTTTGAAAATAACTCAAAATTAATTTACAATGCGGGTGTTTAAATATTTCAATGTAAATTCTAATTCTTTGTTAACTGATAATTTTTGTATTAAATTTCAAAAATTTACAAAAATGTATATGTTTAAAAATTAACATTAGTCGAAACTAGAAATAAATTGATTTACATTATTAAACACATATTTAATTGATTATAAAGATTTTTGTTTTCTTTTTTCTAAAAAAAAAGAAAAAAGTTTTTCACAAAATTCAGCTTTTTTGGCTATATTTACTACCAAATTTCTTTCAATTAAAATCATTAAATATTGTTGCCAACGTAGACTAATTTAATTTTCTTTCGAACTTATACCATGTTATTTGGTAATAATAAATGCTTGATTCAAAAAGGAATTAATCCTAGGCATCAAAATTTTGCGTAGTTAAGCATTATATAACAGTATTATATCCATATTAAACACACATGAATATATACATATGGCATCTATCATAACTTTCGTATTTTTATTTTGTTCTCATTGAAAATTTTTCCTACATTTAAAAAGTATACACACATATATATATTGGAAAAAAATTTAACATGGATTATTTTTATTATACACATAAAATTTTGTAACAATTCTGTTATACATTAAGTTTGTGCAATAAAATATAAGATTTATTTATTAATATGTTTCATGTTTTCCAAATGAATCTTAATGGTTTATGAAATATGATTTCAAAATCAACACATGAAATAAATTTGATTCATGTAAAAAATGTTTTATTATTTGTCTTTCCAAAGCACACACATAAAACATCTAATGAAACTTAAGCAACTCTTAAATCAAACACCAATTATTTCAAAATTTTAGGTGAAACTAGATAAGGTATAAAAAAATGTTTAAAAGTGACCTTTTACGATTTTAAACTCATAAACATTTTAATTTTCTTTTACAAGTTAAGCAAATTCCCTTAGAGTTTTATGGAAAAACTTATATAAATTTTTCACCAAAAACAGACGTTTATCTATTTCTGAAAAATTCAAAATAAGCATATATTGATACTCATGATAACATATTTTTGTGGCATTTTACCTCAAATGGTAACAGAAAGTTGAGTATAAGAAAAATTGCATTTTGATTTAAAAAAAAAAAAAAAAAAAAAAAAAAAAAAACCAATTGTGTATCTTACAGAATGTATAATAATGTTTGATAAATTTAACTTTAAATGTTATTTAATATTAATTTTTAAATTAATGTATATTTAATAAACTCCAAGATGTTAAAAAACATTCTTGCGCAAAAATTAATTTTTTTAAAATTAACAAGATAAGAACATATATAAAATTTGGAAAATTAACAATTAATAGTGAGGAATGAAATATTATTTAGTAATAATTAACTTTTAAAGATTTCAAGATAAACTTAAATGAATGAATGTTTGATATTATGATTATAATTTTTTTGTATTCTTAAAATCATTTCTTTTCTTTGTTTAAATCTCAATTGAACGGTTGAAATTTTAAGTCTAATTTCTTAAATTCAAAAATAAAGAAACTTACTAGAAAAATTTACATTAGAACTAATAACAATTTGGGTGCATAGTGCCAGTTTTTTAATTCTTTGTGATGTACTTCATCCTTTTATCAAACAAAACATTCTATTATTTCAGAAAATCGTATGTCTTTACTAGACTATTTTACAAAGTGAAATACCTGAAAGTCTAAATCCTATCACGTTTATCATCAATTAGTATTTGCAAATAAAATTTTCACTAATCTGTTTCATATAAATATTTTGATTGGTTTAAAGCGAAATATTTTTGTGTGTTTGGTACATCGCTTTGCGGTCCCTTTCAGCACTTGAGTTAATTTAATAAAGTTTATTGCTTTAAAATGGATTTTGAATCATTTTAAAGTCTACAGTCAAATTAGTAAGAGAACCCATGAACAAAAGGCCAGAACACAAACCTTTCAATTACTAATTTAACTAAAATGCGTATGCATTTGCTTAAAACAGAGAATTAATTTAGCTATTTTTTGCGTTTATTGTTTTTCAATAAATTATTCAATAAAATTATAAAATTGAAATCAATTTCCATTACTCATATGGAATAGGTTTTACACGATATTTGCTCGATATTATTGTTATGATGTTTTGATATTGCAGTGAAATTTATTTGGAGATTATTAGCCCACCATTTGATAGCTATAAAAACCAATATAATTCCCATTTAATTACTTTAGACATATTTAAACATTATAAATTTATTAATTTAAATAATTTCATAAATTATGATGTTTAATGATAGAAATGTATTTGTAAAATATTCAAAGATACATAAAAAAAAATAAGCTGGTGGTAATATAAAGGTGGATAACTATTTGGAAAACATTTTCGTTTCCATTATATTTTTATTATTCAAATTAAGAACTAAAAGATAATGGAATTCTATTAAAAGATAAAAACGATGTTGTGTATGCCGAATATTCCTTTAACAATTTAAGAGAATAGTATAAAAAATTAAATACTTCACAAAATACCATCAGCAGCCATTCTCAAACTAAATCCAAATAGCATACTATTCTTAAAACTTTTTTTTTATCTTACTTGTCACCAATTACGTCAAATTTGTCATAACAGTACTTAAAATTTTCGAACGCATACTTGATATATATATATATATATATATATATATATATATATATATATATATATATATATATATATATATATATATAGGACATTAAAGACATTAAAATCATTTAATTCCAACCCATTGAAGAATACTTTGAAGTGAAGTTGGGAAGTTTAAGTATGGAATAATCATATATTTAAAAGAATAAGATTATGTATATAATTATTTAAATGATATCAGAAATCTCTGATTTTTTTGTAAATGAGTCTAAAAATAATGAATAATAAATGTGTTACCGCTCTATGATCACTTTTGGTGCATGAGAACTGATTCGACAAGGAAATGCATTTGTAAGTGCATTCGGAATCATTACAATTATTTTCAACAGAAGTAAAAAACTAAAATCAAGAATTGTTTAACGGAAGGTTAGAGCACATTAACCATTCAGACCCTTGCACTATGTATAATGATAGACAATGTAATAAATTTAAATAAAATTTCAATTAACCTCAAAAATCGATTTATTTACTGAAATTATAAAATTGCCTAAAGCAATGGGAATAATTTTGATTTATAACTAATCTTCGTTTGCTTTAAACACATTTTGGTTTAAATATTTGTGAGTTATTTCTTTTTTTTTTATTATAATTAACATTATCTAAATATTTATGCTTATTTCCCCCGGATTGATAATAGAATAATCTTCAGCAATTATTTATTGACTAGTAGTTATAGAATCAATTGTATAAATATACCGATTGATCCCATGTGTAATACAGTAAACCAATTTCTTGACATGGTAAATTTTTCATATATATAAACAAGACCACACTGCTCGACTAGAGCTAGCAAGTTGCACAGCATGGTCTTGTTTTGTCAAGTAGGAAACCATGACTGCAACAGGATGCGTTTCATCAAAAATGACGTGACCTCCCACGAACGAAATACCCTCTGGAGGTGTGTATATGAACACTGGCATGTGCCTCAAATTTGCTACGGTAAATTAAGGTTCGGAAATAACCCTTTCCCCAAGAACTTGTGATGAAGTTGATGGTTTTGAAGAATGGCAATCAAGTTCTGGGTGGCAAGGGGTAACTTGACAGAAGAGTTGAGAAATTGAAGCGTGTCCAAAGGCAAAACTAACTAATCGTGGGTGGTAAGGCAACATGTTTGTAATCAATTGGGAACTCTGATATCCAGATTTCTTCCAACCTAATCCTACTGACTTAGTAAACAAGTGCTTAAGAATATTATAAGAACTATGACTGTGACTGTTATGAAATTAAAATTTTTGCATTTTTAGTTCTGCAATCACTTTAATACTCAAGATAATTCAATAGAAGTTATTTTCTTCATGACTTTATCGATACCTGGAGTTATCAAACACTTCATGTATCAAATTATTTATTTTCGTTTAAATTTTATAAATACCTAGCAATGAAAAAATCTTGCTTTTAAAGTAAATTATTAAAGGCACAAAATTAATAATAATAACGCTTGCAACAAAGAAAGTCTTATGCTGAAAATAGAAAGCAGAGTGAATATTTCTTATATTTTTCCATTTAGCTTTATTTTGATGTTTGTTTCGTACTCAACAGATATTAATATACCATTGATAAGACGAATAACAACCTTTATGCTCTTCTTTTTTCACTAAAATATGTGACATGATACCAGAAATAGCTACCTTACTCTTTCTAGGAAATGTAAAAATTTCAGTTTTTAAGTTACTACAGTTGTCAGTTTGAAATTTAGATGTTAGTAAAAAGTAAGCAAGTTCTTTTTCTCGCTCTGGTATTACATGCAAATATAAACTACGGAGTGCTTCATGTTATTAATCAGATAACACATACGCAAAACCTATACATTCAAGCTCAACAATTATCGACATAGAAAGTGTTATTTTGTAATCGTTACACGACATTACCTCAAAACACCAAAGCTTGCCTTTTCATTGGTATACATTTTTCATTAAAATTTAATTAAAATATTGAGTTGATATATATATATATATATATATATATATATATATATATATAT
>JAPDSC010065639.1:244-17835 GCA_026290005.1 Latrodectus geometricus | reverse complement strand
TATATATATATATATATATATATATATATATATATATATATAAAATAGGAATTTTACAAAATTGACGAAATATTAATTAAAAAATTCTATTTAAACTGATTATTATTTAAGTCATTTCATATTAACTTTTCTTTGTTAAATATTTAATAAAGGTTTCCGGCATAAATTTATTTTAAACAATTTTTTCAGCCTAATCTTATATAATGTTTCCAAAGTTTGAAGATTTTTGGAATATCAAATAATATGCAGATAATCTTAGTAAATATTGCTGCGTCATTTGAGAAATTAAGATATATTTATTTTTTAAGGAAAACAAAACGATGAAAATATTTTACATAAGCAAATTAGTATTCTAATCAAGTCAGTAATTTTATCTCCATGTTGACTCCGTGGAAGTGTTCTAACTAAGTCAAATATGAAATTTCTATTGTAGTTTCCTGCAAGAAGCATGTACACTTAGAAATAAAACCACTCATTTGTGTTTTACGCTCAATATAAAAATGATGTAAAAATGTGAAGAAAGGAAACCTGGAAGTTTAAATGTTACTAGTAATTGAAATTTTAGTTATTAGCTAAGACTCAAATTTAATGCATAATTTGAAAAATGCTAAAATAAAAAGTTAAATCTAATTTTGAAACAAATGTTTGAAACGTAAGAGAAATAAAAGTCTATTCGTCGTAAGATAAATTAGAACCTTAAAATAATTTAATTAAAATTAAAAAAAAAACGTGACACTACATTGTATCACTGTTTTTATATGCCTAAAAGGTGCAGAAGAAAGTCAGATATAAAAATTTTGTACTTGAAATTTAATGTAATATATATTAATAAAGCCCCCAACGAAAATATCTAAATCATTAAAAAATTCCCCACTTTGTTATGACTTATATTTATTTAATTCGTATTAACTTTAATAATTTTTCATTTATTAGTTTTAAGAAAGCTTAAGATCATCAAAATTTTCACAATCAATTAATAATACTGATATTGAATACTCTAGTGATTTCCTTTTGTACGCAATTATAAAACTTTTGAAACTTTTAAAGTAAAATAAAAGTAATAAAAAAAGAACATGTATTTTAATGCTAAAATACATATCTTCCTTATTTCAATAGAAATTTTTACAATGTAGTTCTATTTTTTTTTAAAGAATTAGAACAATAATAGTTAGATAATTCAAAGAATAAATTAAATTTCAGACTAAAAAAAGTTTCCTTTTATATTATACAGAATATTATCTAGATTTATGCATGCGTTGGAAAGCAAAATAAATGTCTTAGCATCACATTAGTTGTAAATAATATATTAAACAAGTTTGGGGTTAGCTACCGAATTTGTAAAACACTATGAATAAAAATTTCTTTTCTTGCACTAACGAATCAATTGGGAAAATTGTTTCTACAAAATAGTATATTTTCTGGAAAGCAAAGATTGTTTTACATAAAAATTTAACTATAAAATAATTTGCCAAAAAAATCACAACGAATATAATTTGTATTAAAATTAAGTTCAATTCAAAATCACAGGTACTTTTTAAAAAATTTCTTTGCAAAATTAAATTTTGCTCCAATTTCACTAATAATCTGCAATCATTTATAAACTGCATCAATTACTTAGATAATTAAAAAAAAATTAGAATCATTTCATGTTAAGACGGAAAATATAATCTATATATTAAATTAAAAATTTCTTTATTAAAACTTGATTGTGAATAATTCGACAAAAAATTAGCAAAGAAAAAAAAAAGCGCACCAATAATTTTAGATGATTTCCCAAAATTCTAGCATCTTTTCTAGTAAAATATTTTTAGAGAACAATCTAAAAACATAATTTACACAATAAATTAACTATTTTTTCTTATGAATTTTGCATCCTTTTCATTTATTTTAAATTGTAATAATCATAAAAATACATTTACAATTTTAACATTCGTAATTTCGCGCTGTAATATTAAAACAAAAATTTATCACACAAATTTTAAAAAAACATTATATTAATATTTATTTCAATATTAACATATGATTGTAGTTTTTGAGAAAACTCAGTCACTTTTTGTAGTCAAAGTAAGTTGTAAGTCCAAATGAAGTAATTTACCACTAGTCTCAGTCAATTTAGGAAGCATTAAATTAACTATTTAATGTTAAGTTTTTGAAATTTGTCCCTCCTGGAACTATTCAAACAAAAATAATTGCTACTAACCAAAAATAGCAAGATGAAAGAACCACTGCCATCTATATCATGTTATATGTATATATTTATATATATATATATATATATATATATATATATTTGCAGTTACTTTTAGTCTATTCAACTTCATATGAATTAATAAATTTATATGTATGTTACTAAACTTTTTGAGAAATATTTTCAATGAAGCTCATTAGTAGTCAATAAAATAAACCATTACCATATATGTTACTAAATTACCAATTAGAAACTATTAATCTGATTTTGATACTAATTAAATATATAAGTTATATTACTTATAGTTTAATAAAACTATAACTGTATTACATTTGTCATTAAACTATAAATATAAAATCTTATTAGTTACAATTATATATACTAGATAACATACGCTCTTTAATACCCTTGCTTATATTTCACAAATATTGATCAATAGAATTCAAATAGGTACATGAGTTATTCTAAATTAATGAAATTTCTTAAATGAAATAAAATTATATTTATCATGTAAGTTTTTTTTTTTTTTTTTTTTTTCATTCAAAATATATATATTTTTTTTACATAGCTCCTTTTTTATGTTGTAGAATACAGTATTCATTATTTATAAATAAAAAAAGCAATAAAGTCAAAAGGTGTAAAAATAGTTTAAAAGCTATCTTTCAAAATGAAATTGTAAAAGGTGCGTTTTCTAAAAAGTTATTGCAGAATATATTGCATTAAGGCAACAAGTTTTCTTGTAGTTATACCTAAAACTCCCTTATTTAAGAAAAAGAGCAATTGAAAACAACCCTAGAATAACAAATTATCATTGATGCCATAAGCTAACTTCCACAGAAAAATAAAATAATATTTATCAAAACAAACAGTGTCTAAAATTGTTATCATATTAAAAGTTGTTGCAGTCACCATGGCAACAGAAAGTATGATTTTTTTCAATTAATAGCTTGTAAAGATTTTTATTTTCAAGAATTAGGGTGATTTTTCTTTAGTAATTTTTATGACCTTTATATATAGTTTAAAAAATATAAATAAAGTGATGCATTATTACATCAAATGTTATTACAGAAGTTCAAATCATTTTAGAAATATTTATTGTTGATTATGACAAATTGGCAAACAGTTATAGAACAGCTATGCGATACGAAAATAAATAAACCTGATCACAATATGGTAAATATAATAATAATATAATTTAATAATACTGTAAAACAAATTTATACGTCTATTTAAAAGAAAATGTAATCTAGTATTCATAAAAGGTGTGTAAATATATGCAATTTTATTAATATTATACTTCAATGATTTTTGTAGTAGGATGATAATTAATCAAATTATAATGAATAAGACAGAGTACACACACTAACCTTGTATTGGTAGAGGTCGACTTTTGGATCCCAGATGAATGTCCCGCGACATAATAGCCGCGATGGAAAAGTCCGTCGCCCTGTGGCAGGGCTGAGGTTTGGTGACAGCATGGGGAGACTGAGACGACTCGTTCTCAGTCTGTAGAACATCTTCAGAAATCAACATTTCGAATAGACTGTCTTTTGCGAACCAAAATGGCTGTAGATGAATACGAAGCTCTTTAATAGAAGCTTCTGTCCGCTAAGCTTCTAGTATGGAGCAGTAACAGGCACTTGTGTTCATGTCTCAAGTCCTGACGCCAAAGGTGAAGGTAACGGGTTGATTATTCTTTGACTAATTTGTCGCCATTTCTTCTAAACCATAAATGTTTCTATCGATGATTACAGAAAGAAATGATTTATTAGCTAAACAGTGCCTTTAAAAGAAAAGAATAGTTCGAATAGCATAGGAGAAGAGATCTGGCCTTCTTGGCCAACGAAATCGAGCCTGCGGTTACTGCTCGTATGTTTTCCCGGTGAATGAAGCTGGTTCTACCGGTGGAATCTTCTTAAGCTGCGACGTCAGAAAGACAGTTCATAATAGAATCAATCATTCGAAGCGAAGCGAAACTAGTGAAGTTCTTATAAACTTTGATGATCGGGATTTCAAATAATAAATTCAGATCCGGCGGAAAATAGGTATTTCACTTATTGCAATCCTACCAACTCGCTGCTCTCGCTAGCTCTGCTTTATGAGTAAGGAAGGATATTCAACTCAGCTCACAACGTTGAGAGGGCGCTGCGAAGCAAGCAGGGAAACGATGTGTATGGGCAGCAGGAGGCGAGGCTTAGATACGGTCTCGTCAGCCATTGGTGGGCGTGTCACTAATCAGCAACAGCTGTTCTTCGACGAATGAGAGAAGGCGTGTTTTCAAGACGTGGCATTTTATTGGCTGGAGGGCGTTGAATGAGCTGTCGTCGCGTGACACCACGGAATTGAATTGAGCATTTAACAATCTTCTTTCCCACTCATAAAAAAAAAATTGAATATGAATTTAATCGGAAATTCATTTGGATCAATGCAATCTCATTTGGATTAATGACTACTCGATTGTATATTAAAAAAAAAGTTGATTTTTTTTTTTTCAAATAAAAACTGAAAAATTTGTGCATTAAAAATTGTTGCCTACTCAAGTAAGATTTTTATTAAACGCAATTATCACATTAAAATCGAAAAATGTAATTATATAGATCTATTGTTCAGCCAATTCAGGATCAGAATTTAAAAAATAACAAATTTGGAAGATTTAATTTTCGCTAATTATATTACCGCATTGAGAATTTTCTGTTTTTATTATGTGTAAAATTAGGAAAAAAAAAAATTACTCAAAAATAATAGTGAAGCATGTAGAACCCTCCTTTTCTGCAAGTTGAATATTCCGTAATAAAAAAATTTCTTTTTTTTTTTATAAGTCTTTAATTTTTTTAAATTAAAACTGTTTTAAATTTAATAACTATAACTGCATTTTAATTAAATGCTTTAATAATCAATTTTAGATCACCAAAATAAATTGTCAAAATAAAGGTATTTAAACTGGCTGTAATTTCATTTTTATTTTGCTATATATTAGTATCCACTGTTTTTTCAATATAAATTATGTTTTTAATATTTTCTATAATGATTTATATAATTAGAAAGTGAATGTGAAATATTTAATTCATATAATTATTTATAGCAATTTAATGAGAGCATACATGTTTATTATTAATTCACATGATTGAATTAACAAATTTGAAAAGTATTAAAACAATATCATGAGAAAAAAAAATCACTTACTTCTATTTTTCTAGAATTGTTAAATTTGTGCATCCACATAAGAAACATATAAATACAAATTTTCAAACTTTTTTGGCAAGCTAAATATTTGCCAAAAATTTTAAGTCAAATTTATTAATATATAGCAAACCGTTATTTACAAAAAACCTTACATTGTTAGCAACAATGAAATTGAACTTAAATTCTTATAAAAATTTTAAGTGAAATTTGTTAATATATAGCAAACCGTTATTTACAAAAAACCTTACACTGTTAGTAACAATGAAATTGAACAGTTGTTTTGCTGAAAAATTTCATTACTTTTATATTTCGAGACATAGCGTTTTATTTATTTATTTTCATTTATATAGTAAAAAAAAAAAAAGTGTGTAACATATTTTATTTAATAAAAATAAGATCAACCACCACAATAAATTAAACTACTTTACCGATTCCTCTTACTTTTGTTAATAATATTTTTATGATCTCTTTTTTAATCACAAATTTCATGATTTTTCATAAATGCATGATGTAACTGAAAACAGCTATGCCTAAATTATTTTCGTAAAGTTGTTACATAAACTATTCTTAAAATATTTCATACTAAGATAGATTTTATTCTATTTAAGCGATATAAATCTAAAGGAATTTTTCATTCGATAATAATTCTAAATTATACTTTATTTCTAATAGGAATATTATTTCTTAACACATAATTTTAATTGTTTTACATAATTCATTTGTTTCTATGCAATACGTTTTTAATTTTAATGAAATCTAATAATAAAAAAAAAAAAACAAAGTCTTAAAAGGGGGAGGGAAAAAAACATGAATTTTTCCCATGCTTATGCAAAACCATGTGCTCCGTAATTATAGATAATTATAAATTCTTAAAAAGAGTATCAGAATGTTACAATGTAATAAACTATATTATTACGATAATTGTAATGATCAACGAATCGAAGTATTGTAAGGATTTTAATTTATATATAAAAAACACGCACGCTGAATTTTATTCAAAATTTACTATAAATTAAAGACAAATAAATTATTAAAGTTTTTTGAAGACAAAGTAAATTTTTTCTTGTTTAAAGTATTAGCGTTAATGAAAGATGCTGTTTTCTTTGAGAAATTTCTTTAAATTCGTTCCCTCTAGCTTGCACTTAATTAACAATATTTTTTTAAGTAATTTGTTTAAGAATTCTCCTTTATTATAACATGAAGAATTACCGAACAAATTATTAAAAATACATAAAATAAATTATGTATAACAGTTTCATTAATATATCACAATTCTGCTCGTTACTCATTTGTTTTCTTTTTCTTAAAATATTTTAATTTTTTTTAAATATCTTAAAATATTGCAATTTTTATGTATATACTAATAGATAGGGATATTTAGTTGTTTCGCCGTAACAATTTTATAGAATTTTTTATATTTTTACCAATCTATTAATGTGGCCATTTATCTCAGCTTAAAATTTCATAAAATCTCGCGAATTTGTCTTTTTAAATGTTTAGGATATTTTGTATTTAGGTACAATATTTGAATGGTCGCTTGACGCATCTAATCTAGGTATAAATCAAGGGATTTTTGAGCAAAATTTTATTCTAGATAATGGATACAATTTAGTACCTCTCAACTAAAGCCATTATAATGCATGGGTATATCTACTGCCATGAGGGAGAAAATTCCCTCTACTGAAGACTGTATACTGTGAGGGAGAAAACTCCGAAGAAATTCCAAGCACTTATTCCAACAAATATACATACATCAAGTATAAATGCATCAGATACCCAGCATTATTCAGCAGAGGCTTGTTCGAACACATAACTTTTTTCCATTTCGACAATCTTTCTGATACTACTAGGTTACGGTGAGCTTTTGATCAGATGAGAAATTGGGGCTGAAACTCATTTTAACCCCTCTTTAGAAGTGATATTTATATTACCGATATTTTTATTTGAATAGCCTACTGTAGGCCTAGCTCAAACTATGTGTTTTCACGGCCTCTTTGATGATGAGTGATGAAATACAGGCCCATAAATATTTGAACTTATAAAAAATGTACTACAAATAAAAAAAGAATATAGTCTTATTGTTATATTTTCATTCAATATAATTGATTAATAATATCTTATTTTCTTTTACTTAATTTTTATAAATCAAAATTGATATTTAACTTTTTCTGTTATAATTTGTTTTCTAATAATTAGTAATTAGTCTGTTATAATTAGTTTTCTATAATTAGTTCTTCAAAAGAAAAAATAAATATTTCATTTTTTTCTTTAGGGGTCTTGTGTTCTAACTAATTTAAATAGCTTTTATAATTTTCAAGAACACTAAGCATGTCAACATAAAAAGAGTATGTAAATATTTCAGATTTTAGAAATGTTAAAAAAGACTATTAAACGCAATTACAAATTTGTTAGTTTTATTAATATAGCTTAAGATATCAGATTAAAACATTTTAAGAAAATATTACAACAAAAATGTAGAGCATTTTTATTTCAAATAAAGCAGTCAATTTATGATTTCCTATTTAAACGCTTTGAAGAAGTAGCAAACATCGATTATACAATAAATTAAGCTTTATAAATTAGCCTTATAAAGTTGATTAAGCTTTTCTGTTAAATCCACTTAGAAACAGGTCAACATGAATCCTCATCAATTAACAAAGAGATTTTTTCTTGCTCATAAACATAATTAGTATTTTATTTATACATATTTTTATTTAATTTAATTTTATAGCGACTGATTTTATTATACTGATGTTATAACACAACATCAGTTGCACAATACGAGGCCCATGACTGTTTCCTTCACAGTGGACCCTTGGGTGGGAAGCATGTGTCCCAGTTAGCCTAACGCAAAACGCCAGTGCTTTAATTCCCAAACATGGTAGGCACTCAGTTTTTTTCGATCCATTTATGAAAAGCTGAGTCGACTTTTAAGAGTTGAGGACTGAACACTGGACTTATACATTGGGAGTGCGAAGCGTTTGCACCAAGCTTCGTAACAATTTAATAAATAACAATATTTAATTATATGATAATTTATAATATGTAAACATTTCATAATTAGTAATAATAATAAATAACAAAGTAGTAGTAATGAATTATTAAACTAATTTATTGATATTTATTAGATATTATTAATTCAACAATTAAAATTTTAAGCATTTTCCACGTTTTATTTAAATGTAAAATATCTCCATGTTTATAAGAGATAATTCGTTAATGAATTTTTCAAATTGGCCATGCAGAAAAATATGCCAACGAATGTAATTTACTATCACTCCAACTCATTATGGTAATCATGAATAGTACTCAAGCACATACATTTCATTAATGCATTAAACAGCGAATATATAAAGTAATTATCATTGGTTTAATGACTTTGAAATCGGGATTTTTCAGCACATTTGGATGTAAGTAATTTTTCATCATTCTTTTCTTCCCACCAAAGTACGTCCTCTCTCTATTGTTAATATAATTATCCTGAAAATTTATAATATATTCTATTTCAGGCTATTGAAATATATTTGCTTTCAATAGCTTGAAAGAAAATATATTTCAATAGCCTGAAGTCGATTATTTCTTTTAGCTGCGAATTTAAAATTTAAAATGTCTAACTTTTTGTGTGTTTGTTTTCTGGAATACCTTAATTTTATCGGAAAAAAATAACCTAGATGAGAGAGATGAGTTTAAAATACTTATACTTTTCTAAAATGTTATATAAAAATTTTTTTTTTTTTTTTTTTTTTTTTTTTTTCTATTTGGTAAAATTACTATTTTTTAATTTGAACTATCATCAATGCAATAATATGCAATTTAGTGAGAAAGATGGATATTTGAAAATAATTTCTCTTATTGTGTGGCTAAAGTATTTTTATAATTGCTTTCAAATACTCGTTCATCACTTGTGCTGGCAAGCAATCTTGTCTTCAGTTCAACAGTGCGTGGGTTCGAATCCCTGCATGGATTTAGATATTTTGTAGTGGCTAGGTGTCTACTTTAACCATAACTTTCGATCTAATTAGCCTTAGTGAGCGAAAAATCAACGTTGAGGGACAAATGAATTATACTAAACATTTTAAGGCTTAGCTTTACCGATAATGGTTTTTTTTCTCTTGTAGTATGGCAACAATACAATTTGCTTTGACATAGGTAAACGATTGTTGTTATAATGAGCCAATCGTTCTTTGATGAGCTTTCAAATAGCCATTTAACAGGAATTTACTTAAAACTTATTTCTTTACTGAAGGTTTTTTGAAATATAATGCCTTTCAACGTAATCTTCCTTAAATGAAGCAAACTGCCCTACATTAAATTAATCCTGTTTTGATTTTTACTCGAATCTGAATATTCTTGACGTACATATTGCCCACACGAAACTTTCTTGACGCAGTTGTCCTAACTGACTCACAATGAGTTTGCTTTTGAAATTGTTAGAATTTCATTCACTGGCAAACACTTAGTGACAATACTAAATATTTCAGTGTCATTAATTCCCGATTCGGGTCTGGGTATTTAATGATCGTGACACAGTATCAACTGAAAGTTTTCCTACAAATGAATATAATCTTAAATCATACTTGAGGAACTTTGATAATAATTCTTGCATTCTTCATCTGACACTTTGTTTTCGGATTGTCATAGCATTATCACTTTTTTTTTATTACTTTACATGTACCAAGTAATATTTCTGCAATAAAATATTCCAGATAAAAATTCCTTATTTATTTTCTTCACATTTTTGTTCTGATTTAGTTAGACTACTAAACAGAATTTACTGGTCACATTGAAATTAACATGAATGTATAATCCGCTTTTAGATGATTCACATAGAACTTACACATCATTATAAAGATTAGAATAAAGACTGCAAATAAAGTTGAAAGTAAATTTTCAATGAATCATATCTAAAATTAGTATAATTACTGTACAAGTGGAAGACATTAATAGGTCATATCAACATGATGATCTTTCATTGATTAAAGACTGTATCCATTGATTTTCACTCACCTTTACAACTGATACTTTTTAATAATAGTATTTAAAAAAATGAAAAAAAAAATGGTTCAAATAGCTTTGAAGTTTTTAAAGGGCATTTCAAAAATAATCTGAAAAACACTCTTTCATTCCCAAAAATATTGCAATGCACTTTTAAGAATATTAAGCAGAATTCCATTCGAACGAAGTGAATTTTCCATTCTTGTTCTTAGGCTCAAACAATCTTAAAAGATTAAAATTAGTTCTTGAATAAGATTGGAGTGAAATCAATCTAATCAGAAGAAAATCTTTTTCTCCCTATAAATAAAAAAAATAAAAATAAAAAAAAAATAATAATTAAAATAAAAAATTAAGATCGTCAGTGAGTTTGACAAATCTGATACTCATCTCTCTCAAGGGTTGAAATATACTTAATCTTTTATAATGCACATTTGGTTTGATTATTTTTATGGCTTTAGATGAGTATGAGATTGGCCATTACTATTGGCCAGAATGGAAAGAAATGATACAAAATTTTCAACCATGATCAAGTGATACATTCGATACATCATGGTTACAGTATTTAATTTTTACTCTAATGGTAGGACTAAACGTTTCTCTGAGTGTAATTTACATAAAAACAATCAACAAGATAATCATTTGGGGGATCAGCATTAAAAACTCGCTGTTTTCAGACCATGCAATCGATACTTTTAAAACGAGCTACTGCAGTACTTAACAGTTACAGTCAAAGAAAGTAGAAATGCGTCGAACAGTTTTTAAATGTTCATGACGAGAAATTTGATTCACAAAATTCAAATTCCAAACCTTAGTAGCTTAAAATAGTTTTTAAAATTTTGAAAAATGGTGTCAGGAATTATTACCAGCTGCATAATTTTGTGGCATTAACACGTTTCATAAATGCTAATGTATAATAAAATGTACATGAGTACTTCTACGTAGAAATATACATAAGTGTGTAACATAAGAATAACTTTCACCAGGTAATCTGCAGTCTATTGCTATAGTAACAAGTTCCGTCCATTTTATAAAGAAATTTAATATGTGAACTGCAGGTATTTACACACACATATAACATTGCTCTAAGATCCTAAAAACCGTTAATAACTCCCTGTTGCTCTCAGGTGTGTAGTACTAAACGTTGCACGAGTATTGTCACAGTTAGTAGTCACATTTCTTATTATGATAAATGAGTAGAAAAAATTTGTAAGCAGACTTCAACATAAAATACCGTTATACCTTGAATGGTGGCCCTACCCATTTGGCTACAATTCAAAGCAAGTCATTTCTCGTGAATAAGTTTACACAGCAAGAGCTGCAAATAATGGATGAGAGGGTGTTCTATGAAGGAGGTGTATCATTCATGTTGTCAGAGTTATCTATGATTTCATGATCAACTTCTTATTATGGAAAAGGATTTTGGTCTCTGAAAGAAACGGTCGAAGCTATTGTAAGGCTCTTTGTTTACTTAATTAAGAACTATGTGGAAGCAAGAATTTGGTAATAAGAGGAAAGAAAAAAGTTGTTTAAGGGAATATAAATCACACGTGGAATCGTAAGTTTGACCAATAATGAAGAAATTAGGCCATTATATTATGTTTAAATAAAAACGTTATAATTAATTCATTATAATTGAATACTGAGTTTTAGGCACAGTTGATCATATTTAATTTAGTTTAAATATAAATCATTGAATCATATAAATAAGGAGTTTTTGTAGATTTTATCCTTGTTATGTGGGATATATCACTGCAGATGGTTACAAATGAGTTTTGCGGAAGGAAAAGTTGAGAACACGATTCTCTAATTTTCTAGGGGGTAGGGACATAATTCGCGAAATTTCGCATTTGCTGTTATAAATGCTAGGTATTTCATGAATTATTTTTCCCTATACTTTTAAGACGACAAATGACATTGTGTTACAAAAATCTCTAGAATTTTTCTGACACAACACCAATGTAAACACAATACTACCAATTGTAGCATTTAAGGAGGGAAAAGAAAAATTAAAATATGTCCCGTTATTTTTACTAACTAGTTTTGGTTAGTTTTTGTCATGAAAAGCATTAATAAATTAATCACGTTTTAACTTACAATGACCAGATAATATGGACGAGTTATTTCATCAAAATTAATTTCTTTTGAAAATAAATAGATTTTGTAAAAATATATAAAAAACATTAAAATTAAGTGGAGCCTTGGGGTTAGTACTCTGGCTTTTGGTTCATTAGTTCGTGGGTTCAAATCCTGCATTGAGCAGGAATATTTGTAGTAATTAGGAATCCACTTTAAACTGCTAGTCCCGGTATAATTATGCCTTATGAGCAAAAAATGAAAGTTGAGCGATTAACAAACCAAACTTAATATGTATTTACGTAGAATTAGAATTACATAATGAGTAATAAGTGATCATCTGATGCATCTAGCCACAAAACTTCACTCTAACTTTTTAAAAATAATTGACAGAATTTATAACATCAAATCCAAATCCCATATCGCAGTCCCAATCCTAATTCCCATATCGCAGTTAAGTGAATACAGAAAACTCCCAAACACTCTTCCCCCAACAGATGTGCATGCAGACGTTCTATACACAATAACCATTTAACACTGGCTAGAGTTGAACTTGGAGCTTTCCAATTCGAAGCACATCTTATCTTTCTCTTGTAAATATTCTGTTAAATTTAATGTTAGTAGTCAAATGTTAGCCATCAAACTTGATGACTAACATTTCATGCTCCAATTTAGTGGGAAATTTTCTGACAATGATACTTCAGCAACTGGTGTCTGTCTTGAAACCATAAATAAGTCAGTTTAAATCAGTTATAAGAATGAAATTATGGGTCATCAATTGATAAGAATTGAATTTTTTTTTATGTGTGCGGGGATTAATCAGTTTCTAACTCAATGTTCGTGGTAATGGGTCTGAATATTTATACACAATTCGTAATTAATCTATTATTCTAAGTTATTCTAAGGTAATCAGTTATTCTAAGGTAATTAACCATTACCTTAGACTGTTGAGGGTTTTAACATAATTTAAAGCCTGATAACTTCTTTGAATTACATAATTATCATATTACGTTTTATAATTTAAAATTACTAAAAATAAAGGAGAATTTTTTGGTAACAATATTTATTTGATATTTTTTCATTTGATTTATAAGGGATCATTGCAAGCTTTGGGTTGAATCAATGTTCTCTCTTGAATGAATAAATAGCTTATCAGGATGAATTACTGTTATTTTTAATTCTTCTTGTTATTCTTCAATTGATTATAAGATGACATTTAAAATAAATTACTTCTTAAATATCTTTTTCTTAATGAATGTATAAGTAACATATTTTTTATCACTATTACCTGTATGAATCACATCACCCATTGAATGAACAGAAATTGTGTCATTCACCGAAATTTTTATGAGTTATATTTGACAAAAAGTTTTTTTTATGAGCTGTTATGTTTTTAGCATATTAGCAAATATCCTATTTGTAGGAATTTCATCATTAAAAAAGGGTGTTTTATAAACGTTTTTTACTCTGTGGTTATTTTTTCTACATAAAACTTAACTGGAAAGGGATATAGAATTTAAAATGGACTCCGAATAATTATGAGTTAAGTAGTTCAAATCAACGAACTGTTTAACTGAAGGGCAGGGCACAGTTATTAAATTACTTAATGACACGTGACAAACATTTAATTTCTTTCTATAACACCAAATATCAATTTTTAAAATGGGTGATCCTAGTCTTTGCATCTTTTATATAATCTAAATTATGCTCATGTGTAGTAGTCATAATGTAGGGTAGTAGTCTAAATTATCTCATGTAGACAATACAGCCTGAAATATATTGATTTCGTTCATTGTCATTGAATTAATCTATTATTCTGAGTTATTCTAAGGTAATCAGTTATTCTAAGGTAATTAACCATTACCTTAGACTGTTGAGGGTTTTAACATAATTTAAAGCCTGATAACTTCTTTGAATTACATAATTATCATATTACGTATTATAATTTAAAATTACTAAATTTTAAAACAAACTTGACATATTCTTTAATTATTTAGAGTATGAAACTTTATGAACAGATTTTACCCACTTTTTGAATTATGTAAAATTGGCAATTTAGAATAGAAATTTTGTAAGTTGCTTAAAGCATGTAATTTTCTAAGTAAACATTTCCTGAATTATTTAAAGCATCCAACTTATTAAACAATTTTACGTATTTTCTGGTTTATTTGAAGTAAGTAAAATTTATAACATAATTAGCACCTTATTTAAATTATTTAAGTATAAAGCATTAAAAAACATAAGAAGCAAAAAAGAATAAAAGAAACGTTTCAAATATGCAGCATAAGTTATTGTAAACAAATTTGATTTCATTATATTCCAAAACTGTATTATTTGGATCATGGAACAATATTTATAAAACTGATACATTTTCTAAATTATTTAAAGCATGCAACTTTAAAAATGAAAAATCATACGTTGAAGTGAATTAAAACATGTAAATTTGTAGTCAAAAATCATACATTTTCTATGTATGATTTTCTATGTAGTAAAAAATCATACATTTGGAAAACGCAAATTTATGAACAAAGTCGATGTATTATCTCCATTGTTTTAAATAGGAAATATAAAAACAAAAGTTTTTACTTATTGAAAATAAGTATTAAAAACTAAAAGAAAATTAATTAGTGCAATAGAAAATCATTTTCAGTGTTCATAACAAGGACTATTCAAAACAAACCTATTATATTTTCTAAATTATTTGAAGCATGCATTTTAGAAAACTAAAATCACGTTTTCTGAATTAGTTAAGCATACAATTTTGTTTTGACACATTTTTTGAATAATTTTTACGAAAAAAAAATTGTAAACAAAATTAATGCACTGTTTCAGTTATTTAAAGCATAGAGCATTAAAAAATATAGTTATAAATTTATTTAAAATAAGCTAGAGAAGCAAAATAAAAATAAAGAATGAAAAAAGTGAGAGATTAAGAGAGGAAGAGAATCTTTTTAAATAGGGGACACAGAATGTTAAAAACAAACTTGACATATTTTTTTAATTATTTGGAGCATGCAGTTTTATGAAAAAAATTGACACATTTTTTTGAATTTATATTGAACATGCAATTAAAAAAAAAAAAATCCAACGCATTTTTTACGTTAAAATTTATTGTGAAAAACCAAAAGGGGAACAGTAAAATAGAAAAAAGATTTGTCTTAAGGATGCAGCATAAAAAACAAATTTGATACATTTTCTGAATTATTTAAAAAATATAATTTTAAAAGACAAATTAACTCACATTTTGAATTACCGGCAAATGAAACTCTGGAAACTAAATTAACACTTTCTCTGAATTATTTTAGCATTCAATTTCGTAACTGATAATTTTTTATCGGTACTGCCTGTACTATTTTAAATATAAAGCATTGAAAGCAAACATAAGAAGGAAAAGAGAGAGAAAGAGAGATTTTTGCATGCTGCGTGAAGCTTTAATTTTACATATTTTTTGAATTTCTTGAAGAATGCTACTTCGAAAAACAAATCCATGGCCAGAAAGTCATTTATCGGAGAATTTTTTGTCTACAAGAGCATTTCCACCCGATGAAGTAAAAAAACAGCTTTTGATGCTGGTAAAATTAAAATACATCTTACCTATTGCAAGGTAATTATGGCCTAGCTGCTAATGATCAACGAGGAGGGGTGAACTAGAAAGAAACCGCAGACAGATTCGATACCGCCCCATCGGAAACTCCATACATAACTCCCCCTCCCCTCACAGGTGTCAAGGGTTTTTTCCGGGCGCTTTAACACCTGTTAATGATCATGAAGTAATCATTGCAGGAGGACGGGAGGATCAGCATCTTCGCAGACACCCTCGAACAATGGGAAGCCCTTCAAGAAAACCTTGTTTTCTTGCGACTTTCCCTACTAATTTAGCAACCTAAACCTCAAAAGAGTGAGAAGCGACATCCGTAAACACGAAGGAAAGAATTTGCTGCTCCGAACACTGATCGGAATTTGTATTTTGTTGTCAAGTTTTGATGACTGCTTAAAAGGAGAAACGCCAGAAAACTTTATTTTTGTTCCCCTTATTCCTTTTTTTTTCTTGTTTATTTATTTTGTTGTTCAGTTTTAGTGGTACTGATGACCTGACCATTATGAAGAACCAACTTATCAACAGAGAGAATTCATGTTTTCTTGAAAAATAGACAAAATGAGTATAAGATTTTTCTTCTTTAAAAAGGGAATATTTGTTATTCAGTGAACATTTGTGTGAATAAAATTTCTTTTCTTCCTTCCAATCTATAAATAAGTAAGAAATTTTTAATAAACAAATCAATTTATATTCCAGGATAAATAATATTTACACTTTCTTGCAATGCTACATTTAAAAATTTTTTTTAATTTACTTTATTGCAACATTAGACAAATTAACAAAACACACAATTATAAATATACTTCATTAACCGCAATTTTATAAACATACTTCTGAAGACCATATTTTAGGAATATGTTATTTTAAAATTAATAAAAGTTACAGTTAAAGAAATAATTTTTAATTCCCTTTCTTTTCAAACCAGCAAAGATTTGAATAAATAATCAACCAATTTAATAAAAAAAGGAACATTTTGGAAAATTTTTTCCAATGACAACAAAGCTATTGTTTTATTTAATTCGATGAAAAAATATGTCACATTCTTAATGTTAGATTTTGAATTGTTTGAATGATTTTTTTAATAATAAAATATACGGTTAAGAAAAGCATTGCGAATTACTCTCTTTTCATTTTTAAAAAATATAATTTTTTTTACAATTAAAATTGATTAGGTTTTTTAATATTTCAAAATTTAATTTTAATTATGTTGTCCAATAGCATAAGAAATTGAATTTCAGCACAAAAAAAAAAAAAAAAAATCGAAATTATATGTATGATGTAAAGTTAATGTTGATCATAACTTCTTACGGCTTATAGTCAACCTTTGCTTGCTAGATTCGTACATCTTTGATATCTTTAATGAATATTTGATTACTTTGAACTCATAAACAATAGAGCACACACACAAATGTATTTATAAGATGTATAAAAACCATGGTAGTATTGACTAGAGGACATTTCTCATAATTTTTCAAACTTTCAAACAATCACTTTTGTTCTCTTTCGGTATTACGGTATATATATATATATATATATATATATATATATATATAT
>JAPDSC010065629.1:0-12872 GCA_026290005.1 Latrodectus geometricus | reverse complement strand
ATCTGGAATTATAGCAATAAATAGTAAGAGATCCCAATAGTAAATAAGAGCTGTGTACTTTGAATATGGACTATTATCGTAGTAGCTAAAAGGATCAAGACCATAAATAGGAATAGGACCTGGAAGTATTGGAATTAATAGTAAAGAACCCATCTCCTAATAGTAAGTAAATGATTTTGATTTTAAATATGCGTTATTATAGCGGTAAATAAAGGATCAACACCATAAATAAATCCGGAATTATTGCGGTAAGCTTGGTATCCGGGGTTATTTCTGTTACACTCCTAGGAAATAATCCTTATGCTTATTTCAAATATCTTGTTCGTTTTATGTTTATTCAAAACTTAAGGAAATGGAATAACGAAATGAATTAATTCCTCAAACGTGTATGTGCGCCGTTTCTAAAAAAGCTACAGATTAGAATTTTGTGGTTTCAGAAAACCCAATGTTGCTCAAGCTATTCGGGAAAGATTACCGAGAACTTCATCGTATATAGTCCAAATCGATTAGAAATGGCTAATTATAACAATCAACATATCAAACAAATTCAGGTTAGAGTTTTCTTGCATGAAAACACGTCATAGTTATATCTTTATTGTTGATAATAACAGGCATTTTTTAAAGGTTATTCGAGAAAGATTATCCTTTATTTTTCATAGTAAAATCGATACATATAAGCGTTTATTTATATAAATAAGAACATCCGGAAACGGTTCTAAAATGTGTGAGTGTGTATTTGGGCTCTCGGTTAATTATTTATAATTTCTTGAAAAATAAAAAACCTGCATCTAATGTATTTGAGAGTGAAGTTTGTATAAATGTAAAATAAAATAAAAAAATTTTTGTTAGTAAAAACACGCATTTTTCCAATCTTAAAAAATAAGGATATAGCTTATACAAAACACAGTCGTAATTGTTATTAATCTGTATGTAGGGGATACAAAAATTTAAATAAATATATGAAATAAGAAGTTTATATACATAATTTTGTTTAATTTTTATGATTTGAAATATAAGTTTAAAGCACATATAAATTGGTACTGTATATTTCATATAGCTTAAAAATTGTAATACAGCATTACGTATGTATAATGCCACTTTTCAGCCAGGCAATTTTTGTATGGGACAAGTATCGAACTTATGATCTTTCACTCTTTAAAGTCATATTTTTTCTAACCAGACTATCACGCTGTGGCACACAGACATTGATTAGAACTAAATTATTAATTCCCGTGAAACTTAATTCTTTTCAATTTTAAAATAAAACAAGTGGCGAGTCAACACCTGAGCTGTCACTTTTTTGACAACATCAATGAAAGGATATAAGCCTAGAAATGGATTCACTAAGGCCTAATGGTAAAGCACGTTCTTTGAAGTGTAATATCCCGGATTCGATTGCAATTATTATTGATCAGCATTAAATAGATAGCTTTGCTTTACAGGATATCTATCTTGATGGATACTTGGAAGTTTTCCAGATTTCTACCCTTATGGTTCGTGAATATGCCCCTTTGCTTTAACACAGCGTAATAAGTAGTTTAACGGCCTAAGGTGATTATAAGGCTGTATTTTAATATCCTTGCATTAAATTGTCTTCTAGGTGCAATTTTCATCGATAGTAGGAAGTAACCACGTATTACAAGGGTAGGAACACGGAACACTCCCGAGAATTCACTCCGACAGACCAGTATACAGAAAAGCATCCATCTTCCATTATTCGAAAGTATCTGTTCGAGCCTGAACTTTTTAGTTTAATATAAAATATTTAGCTTATTTAAGTAAAAAATTGTGTGATATCATTATACTGTATATATACATGTGTATGTACGTATGCATGTATATATATATAAAAATGTTTCCGAAGGTGTTATTTATTATAACTTATTATATGCAGAAGGAGAACACACAGTTTCCTATTTTTGAATTTTTTCGATAACTGTAAGTGTTAGTTTTTGAATGAACTGATATTTTAAGCATCACACACAAGATGCAGTTTCAAACGCTTTCTACATGATAATATTTAGTCATTTTAAAGATTTTTTGAGTTTTTTATGTTTTAATTATTTCATTCACCTGCTATTATCTCTGCAGTGTACACCTTATATTTTCTTGAGATTATTTTTTTCATTTAGAAGGTACAACATTGTACAGGGAATTTTAATTAATGTTATGCTGGTTTTACCAGAATGCGAAAAATTGAGGAAGTAACAAAATGTACCAAGATAATTTGGAGGATACCTCTGGGGATGGGAGATCCAGCATTGGGGATCTCGTGCTTATTTCCTGGTTCATGTAAGTGGAAGAATTAAGTACATTGATATGTATGCTACGGTGCTCATATGCTTTATATTGTAATTTCTTCAGAGACAAGTAAGGTATTTTTGTTATTTTTCAAAATAAAATTCTTAAAATTTTCTTTCATGGAAAAATTTGTCATGTAGTGTGCATTTTTTTTATTACAATGATAATGTATTTTTTCTAATGGTGGGCACTTGGGTTCAACATTTGCCACAACCAGGCCGGAGATTGTTACTCATTTATCGTTATCTGGTGGGCACCCGTGAACCAAGCCACGGAGATGAGTAGTATTACCCACGTCACATCACCACAAACCCATTTATAGGGCGAACCACATTCAGCCATCAACTCAGGAAAGGACGAGAAACACAGAAAAAGAGAAAGTACATCCATGCCCGAGCCGTCGTTCGAACCCAGGACCCCTCCCCCATCCGTATTCAAGTACGCTAGCCACTAGACAGGGTGGGCGGCTGATATATTCTTCATTTTATAAATCATTTTTTTCCAAGAAATTTCCCCTGATTTTTATTTGTACTGAATGGATGGACGGAAACGCTATAAAATTATAAATGACCTTTGGCCAAATCATTCAAGTAATTTAAAGAATCCAGATTTTGTTTGCTTCAGATATTATTTAATGAATAACTGTTGTACTTGTATATTTCCCTGTACCAAGCCCATAGGTGGGTTCTACCAGTTAGGTGGAAGTAACCGGGTGGAGTGTTCGTAGTTTAGTGTTCAGGAGATACATTATTTGTTATACCCAGAGGCATCATTTCCTTTGGATATATATATTTGACACTACTTAACGGCCTAAGACTACAGTAAGATAATTGAAGGTAAGGCCATATTTCTAAGAATAAGTATTCCATAGATATAATCTATATTTATGTCTCTCAAGGAAAAAACCTAGAAAAATTTCGAACACCATACCTGGAAAAAGTATAAATGCATACTCAGAGATCCAGGTCAGCCCCGGACGGTACTTAAAGTTAACGGGTTTGGAATACTCGCCCATCAGACAGTCCATGGATTAAAAACATATTGACGAATACACTGATTATTTCTTAGATTAATTTTGTTGTTATTAATCATTGTGAAGCAAGATTAATACTATTGGCTGACTGGAAAAACATCTGGCATTTGTGTATATAACTATCTATCTGTCTATATGTATACTTATCTCTATCGATTTATCCCCCATAATTGGTTTTTAAATTAGCATAAATATCTTTACGTAGACTCTGCAGTAGAATAAGAAAGAACATGAAATTCATAAAAATTTCATAAGTATTTTTGTAAGTTGTGCACTAATGATTTGACTCACGCAATTTTTCGACACTTAGTTATTTATAATCTTTTATAAATTTGTGAAAATGCTTTGTTATTTATGCAAGTATTCTATGCATAAACAATCACCAGTTAATGTTATATTATGAAATTATAGATAAGCTAAAAATGATTCTTTAAAAAAGCCTGCGAATAGTATGATAAGAGCAGTTACAATATGATACTGTGACTTTGTACTAATGATATATACACTATATAAATATCTTAATTTTAACACAATCAATTAATATAAAGCATATTAATTATAATTTAACGATAAATTAAAAAATTCGATATCAAATTATTTCCAGCATAAAATAATAAGTGCATGTAATTATGAATATGTTACCATGAAAGTCCGAAATCTGGAGAATGTCGACATTCGCTGGTGAATGTCAACATTCACGTAGTCGCTTGGTGTATGTCCGAAATATTTGCTAGATATCCTCATTTCTCACTTACACCTGCAAATGTCGACATCCACAATGCACTAATGGTGAATCTTGAATATGCGTTTCATCTCTCCGTATCCGGAGAGGAGAAATGCAGATTTGTATTTTCTTATCTCAATTTTTCAGGCGTGAAAAACGTAAAAATATATTCCAGCAAAACACAACGTGCTCTAGGCCGCACCTCTTTGTTGACGTTGCCTTCTGTTATCTCCTTTTCGAGCTCTTTAATCATCTTTTCAAATTCCACCATAGCTTGTCTGTGATTGTCGACATATACCGGCGATGGTCCGAAAGTGCAAGAAATGTAATCAATTGTACGGTCTTTCACCAACGTTTTTGGTATATGTTGACATTCACCGGTGAATGTCGACATTCTCTGATTTCGGTCTTTCACGGTAACAAATACATTACACATTTTTCATAGATTTGTTTCGTCTTCTACATGAGAATGTGTTTGCTGTTATCATCGTGCTGTGTTGAAATTAATAAAAAACTTCTTTCTAAAAATATAAAGCAAATTTGCGCAGTGATAATTAAACAGACAAAATAATCCTGAAATTAACTATTGCAATAATGAATAGTTAAAAACGATGTGCAAACGAAATGAGAAAACAGACGTAATGAAATAAAATAGAAGGAAAAATCAAAGGCCGTTTATTTATTTATCCTTATAAATTATGTTCTGGTCTTCTGCTAAGCAGTTCGTGGGTACAATTCTCGCCTCAGTCGTGGATTTTTGTAGTAGTTCGGAATCCATTAAAAATTGTAAAGGGTGGTCGAATGAACACCCTTGTTTGGAAAATCGTAGGGTGAAAAAAACCCTAAACAAATCAGATTAGAAAACTATACAAGTTAATTTTTAATCAATGTAGATCCCTTTTTCTGTTGATATCTCACTTATAAAGTTAGGTTTGGTTATGACGGACATTTTTGGAGCTCTATGCTAGTTTGTAGCTCACATTGAAGAGAGAATACTGGAGATGATTTTTTTTTGTATACAAAGGAACACACAAGCCATAGGAACGCATTTATAGGGTACGCAACCATTCACACAAGGAAAGGGTAAAGACAGGAGGTAGAGAAAAAGAACGTACATCCGTGCCCGAACTGGGATTCAAACCCAGACCTCCCTATCCGCTGTCAGACACGCTGATAACTATCTCATTTACAATTGTCTAAAAGATAGAATGTACATAGCTTGAAATTCTTATTGATATTTTTGAAATAACTTCGGTAGTAGATTTCTTTCATTGATTATTTATTTATTGCGTTGCAATTACTATTTGCTTAGTTCAATTTAAAAAATAAATCTTAAAATGGATTTCGAACGATGAGCATACATATCCGGAAGGAGATTTGAACCCATAAATTGTTGATTTGAAGACTATAGAGCTATTCAGACAATAAAGATCAGCGCACATTTTTTGGAAAATTACATTTCTGCTAAAATTAAATAAGCTTATATATTAGGCATATAAGATAAATTTTTTTTAAATCAAATTTTACAACCATTACTTGAAATTTATTTAGATTCATTGCAGTTTTCTGATCTATAATAATAAAAGCAAGTGTAATGTGTCTGTCCGTTTGTCTGACCGAGCTCTCCAGCCAAATCTATCGCACGCAGGGACCTGGAATTTTTTACACGGAAGCACAAGGGGGCTGGCCACCAGACCTCGAAGCCCGATTTTCGATTTTTGAATTAGAAAAAGTTTAAAAAAATTATTTATAAAACTTCTTCTCGAGATCGCTGCTCGCCGATAGCTGATTCCGGGGTTGTACCAGCTCCTTTTGAGAAACAATTCTGGCGACCATCTTTTGGAAAATTTTCCGTTTAAAATATTTAGGATATATTGTTCTTTTTTATCGACGGGGAATGTTGTGTGTGGGGGGGGGAAGAGAGAGAGACAGTCTACGTGTCCTACACTACTATTCCTGCGCTATTCACTTATCTGCATTTTCTAAATGCACGGGCAACGCCGGCGGGTACAGCTAGTTCTTTATTATTTGTAAGTTACATCTGTGTTAACTTCGTCACAAATTTAATCTCCCAGATAAACTCTCTCGGGCTTGGTATTTTAGAGTCAGAAATCACTAAAAGTATCACATCGATCAAAAACGCGTGGTAGCTTCAGATAACGCATATTACTATTATCAATTTCAATTGAAACAGACGGAATGTAGATTGAATTGAGAAAATAATGCAGCTTAACCACTTACCAGTTTTGCCCGAACGCCGCTCGGGTGCAGCGAAAGGGGACTTTTCTGATTTGCCCGAGCGCCGCACGGGCAGCATGTTTTTTTTTTACGCCGATCCACTGATTTGCCCGGCTTTTTCTCATTTTTTTAGCTTCCATTGCCTCTAATAGATGTCTTATTTTTGAAATGTGCTTATTTTTGGACATAATATGGCAGAAAAACGAAACTGTTAATAAAAAGTTCGGAGACTTAAGGAGCCTTGTAATAAATCAGAATGAAAAAAAAAATGATTTTACAATTATCAAATTATGATTAAAGATTATTTCTTATAAAATGAGAATGATAAAAGATAATTTAACCCATGTAAAATAAAACTATACGCTGTCGTAAAATAGTTTTTTTTTTTTTTATCTGATAATGAAACCATAAGTGATAAAATTGTAAGAATCAGTTAAAAATTACAAAGTATGCACATTAAATAGCATACGCTAAAAGTATACACTTTTACACTAAAAAAAAAAAAAAAAAAAAAATTCATAACCAAAAATGGGTACAGTTACGATTACCTAACAAGAATTTAATATAGAATTGTAAAGATCCATAAAAAATTCTAATAACTTTTTTTTTTTTAATTTTTGTATTTTGTTTCGCATGATTGAGCAATAGTCTGCAAAAAGTTATAATATAATTTTAATAATATAATATTAGGTTTGGGAAAAAGTTATCCATTATTTTTTCGGTATACGTCTGTAGTGATCGCTATCTCGTGAGGTATCTATCAAACAATTTCAAATTTATGCTCATTGGAAAGGTGACATATGACACTTAAATATTCTCTTGCGGTTTTTTGTTTGATTCATTCAGTTACGAGTACAAGGTTTTTAAAATAGAAGACAACAAACAGAAAATTCGATACATTTTCGTTTTTTTTTTTATAATGGCGAAAATGCTAACCAGGTGGCTAAAATTGTGAAAGGTGTTTATCGTCCTATATATGACTGTAACAACCAGTTACGCACAATTTTGGTTTCGTCGATTCCGTTTGGGTATTTGGATGCTGAAGGTGCCCCTCGCATGGATACAACATCGTCGAGAATGTCTATAAAATATCAAAAATTATCAAACTTGACAGCATGTCAGCAGTCGTAGCTTCGCACAAGACCTAAAAATCTGCATGGAAACTGTTTTAAACCTTTTTACAAAGAGAATCTGAAAGAAGTTACAAAAAGTTCACGTAAAAATAATGGATTTCTTTTTCCCCAAAATAATATTATAATAAATAATATTCTTTTACTTAAAAAAAGAATATAACCAAGTACGCGGTTACAGTTAGGATTATTCTAATGTGGTAATTGAAAACACACTGCTTTCACACACTTCCGACCAGAAATTATCCATGTGTGGCAGAGTCACCCACACTTCCTGCAGTTCTATTTTTCCTTTTGTTTGAAATTTCCCTTACATGAAAGGGTGGGGCACGCCTTTAGAATGCAAAATACAAGCAAGTTGTTGCAACTGCTTCATCAAGGATTCTTCACCCATCAAAGCAGGTTATTTAAATAAAATGAAATCAGCTGTTGACTTCGAGTAAATGGTGTGTTCAGAAACCTGTAAACAAATGCTGTCGACACGAAAATGATTTAGCACAGTCGTAAATTCAGAGAATAGTCTGAATCCTTTATGTTCTATGTAGGAACTTCATGAAAGAGAGCTTTAACATCCTACGTGACAAAGTCAATTTTTAAATCTAGGATGTGCCTGCGTATGAACAACGCTTCTTTTAATTCGTGAATTAAAGCAAGTAACGTGGTAATTTTAAACTAGTAGTTTTCATTATCTAACTGAACTCTACTGTTTTTCTAAAATTCATCAATTTAAAAAAATGGCGGAAAAAGGATTTTAAATTTTCTTGAATCCAAACCTAAATCATGAAAAACGTAATCTAACAGTATTGGATATTTCTCAATTATTTTGAACCTTTTAGAATGAAAATGAAAAAAACGTGAAATTCTACATTTTAACCTTAAAACATGCTAACATTTTTTATTTTAAACTCTGAACTTAAAAGGTAAATAAAAACACATTAGAAAGTTTCGAAATTATATTGTTTATAAAATTAAAAATATTGAAGAGAAATTTTTAAGATTATATCCATAGACATATTAATAAATTTCCTATGTGAGTTATTTTATGCTAGTAAGAAATAATTCCAAGCGCTAAAGCTGTAAAATTAAGATTTTTGCAACTGTGGGAATGCATTCTTTTCAAAATGATGTGCTAAAAAGGTAAATGATATTTTACAAATCCATATTCCATACTTGTACATGCTAGTGAAGGTTATTCTCGCTTGCAACTAAAATTCATCGTAAACAGTAATAATACTAAAAGTATAATTGCTTGATATGATTTGACCAATCACAATGGAAACATCAAAGTTTCATTAACACCTGATAACAAGGGCCGGAAAACATATTGCTTACAATATTGCTTACACTGTGTTTAAATATTACGCATAACAAATTTTAAATAATATAATGGCAAATATTAGATTGGGGAAAAGAATTACATCATTTTTTCAGTCGATGATTGTAGTGTTCGATATCTCATTCAGTATCGATCATACAATTTCCGATTTATGCTCTTAGGAAAGATTACATTTCGCATTAAGAAATATTTTGCAGTTTTTTTGTTCGGTCCATTCAGTTTTAAGATACACAGTGGCACAAACAATTGAAGATAAACCTTACTTTTACTTTATAAATCCTACTTTCAATCGAAATAACACATTAATAGAAGTGCAGACGTAATTTTATTCTTAGACATAACAAAAGGTTTAATTAACATTAAAAATAAAGAAAAATCAATTAAAAATTCTAAAAGAAAAATTTTCAGAGGCATTTCAAATAAACCCGCAATTTATATAGGGGATGGGAGTTCTTCGGCATCAGATATTCACAAATTTGCTCAGCCCTGTTTAGATGGTAAAGTTTAAGACAATGATTCTCAACATTTTCGTATCGTTGCACACTTTTAACGATTTCAAAATTTGGGGGCACACACACACACGAAATGCTTAGAAATTGTTTACTTACCTATAATGCACTGTTTAAAATAGTTTATGATAAAAACCACAGATTTAAAATAAACTAACATTATATGTACTACCAATTTCGTTCATTGAGGTATTAATAACGATGTAATAATAAGAATACTTTTAATGAGAAATTTCACCTTGATGTTTTTTAGTAATTTCTATTAGATCATAAAAATGACAATGCTACTCTCATATCGTCTTCTACATTTAACAGTCTCAATCTTCTTTATTTTCGTTTTGTTGTTGCACATCTCTGTGATTAGAGAAGCTAAATCATGTCCATGAAGTCTGTGCACCCTGAAGAAGTCCAAAACTAAAAGTGGACTGTCAGTAAGGTCCTGCCTGGAAAAGCCCAGACATGTAAGAATGTGTTCAGGAGAAACTTCCTCCATAAAACACTCGGTACGGTCTTGAAACTGTTTAGATCCTCCAGAGAGCTTCATAGTTTTTCGTTTTTATATTGGTTAATACTTAAAATAAGAATTCACATCAATAAGATGTAGAAAATTATAATCGCATATATACCATGAGCATTTGAAATTTCTTCACGTGTGGCAAACATTTCATTTTATGAAAGGGTCACAGTTATCGACGCTAATAGTCAGTACCTGAAAAAAAAATATAGTACTTAATTGTAAAAAAAAAGTTCTTTTTTTACAGTGTAATTTTCTTGATTTAAACTAACTTTACTCATAAAGCATTAGAATTTTTACTATATACATTTCTAAAATTTGGCGGCCTACTTTAAGAATTAGACGTCACATAAAAGTGCAGTGACAAAGGGATTGAGAATCAATGGTTTAAGATCTATTTCAGCATCGCCTACTCTGTCTAGTGGTCAGCATGCCTGACTACGGATAGGGAGGTGTGGGTTCGAATCCCGGTTCGGGCATGGATGCACTTTCTCTCTTTCTTTATCCTATCTTTGTACGTTCCTTGTATGAATGGAGTATGAATAGTTGCCCACCCTATAAACGGGTACCTATGGCATGTGTGTTCCGAGGTCAAGTCAGTCTTCTACCCTTATGGTTCCTCTCCAAAAAAAGAAGCTGCATACTACCCTCTACCAGATCTTCTTGACCTGGTGTGAGCTTTGCTGCACCAGGGATAGAAGCAACAACAGATCTATTTCACACGCTTTTAGCCTAATAAATTAATTTTATTTATCCCTATACATGCATACGTTGGAGTGAGAGCTTGGGAGTTTCCTGAGATTTCTCCATTGCTATTAGTCCATACGATCCACTAGTTATAGAAAACACTACCCCAAAGACTTTACATTAAATGCTCAAATATGGCTGCATTATTTGCTATGTAGTGTCAAGAATCAGTATTTTATTTTAAATCTGTGAAATCGAATTCTATAATAACACAAAACATAGAATATATTTTTAATTCCTATATTTAATTTGTTTAAAGTAATCTGTGACTAAAATCTGAAACTAGAAAATCAATTTTACATAAGCTACCTAATTATTTGCGTTATATAACTCAACTAGAACGCAGTCTATTGAAAAACAAAATAAAATCAGAGTAAATATTTCATTAATAACTTGTGAACAACACGAAAAGTGCGACAAAAAATGACAGTTTCGATATCAAATTGGCAATGGCCTATTTGTTACCGAAAATACAACATGATTTGAATACTTTATTATCAATCATCAGGTATTGACGTAAGAGCTATTTTTTACTTCACGCGAAACACAAAATTTTCTATTAACCAACACAATCTCATAAGTCAGCTCGTTCTAGCAACACAATTAAGTTAAAAGATGTAGAATTATGCAACAGTTAGCGTTTTTTACAGTTTAAACGAATCGTCTTCGAACAATGGAATTGTAAATCTTATTTTTGTCAATTACTCGCGGAGCAACGCTCAGTTCAATTGCAAATGACCCACATTTTGACCTATTGTCAGTTAATTCGGTGGACAAAGCATTGCTTAATGAAGTGTAATTAATTACTAGAATAATATTTCAATTTTCAACTGATGTTTACACAAGTGGGATTATGTTCTCTTTGTTTGCTTGCTTTATTTCGCTTGTTTCTGGATTTGACTGTTGGCACAAAATCTCGCAAATAATTTATTTTTTAAATTTTTTTTTAAAATGTAAGTTTCTTTGTGTCTTAAATGATCAACTGAATTATCTTTTCATATACGGAAACATTGAACATGCTAGAAAACACTGAGATTTCTTATTTACAGCTTATTTTGAAATGGTTCGAGTTGTGTTTGGCACTCAACGGTCACTATGTGCACACGAAGACTAATTAGGCCGGGACTTACAGTCAAAAACGGCTTCCGAATCACTACAAGCATCCATCCTCGTTGGGTGAATCGAACCTACGAACTCTTGAGATGAATGTTGGAGTGTTAACTAATTGGCTGTCTAAAATTGGAGTTTGTTTTGAGAAATCCCATAAAAAAGCAGTTATTTAATTACTATATATTAATATAAATGACGCCTAACCTGTCTAGTGGTTAGCGTAACTGATTACGGATGGGGAGGAGCTGGGTTCGAATCCTGGCTCGGGCATGGATATACTTTCTCTTTCTCTCTCTGTGTTTCTTGTCCTTTCCTCAGATGATAAATGAATGTGGCCCGCCCTATAAACGGGTTTGTGGAGTGGGCGATGCTACTCGCGCCTCCGTGATTTGGTTCACAGGTGCCCACCGGGTAACGATAAAATGAGTAGCAGCTTCCGGCCTTGTTGCGGCTAATGTACTATACTTGTTCAAGAATGCCCGCCATTAGAAACAAATATTAATATAAATAAGTTTCCAAACAAAGATTCATAAGAAAATAAAGTGTCAGCTCAAACTTATTTTCTGATATAGAAAACACAATTCGTTTTACTTTTGCTGCAAGAACTGATCTTTAAAGTCTCACCACCAGGTGGCGTTGTAGACCCTCAAAAATACTTCGCACTTTCCCCATCTGCAAGCATATAACAGACCAATACTCTTGCGTTAATACTGTTGACAAGTGTTATAAGAATTGACGTGAGGGAAAACACCATAAGGTATATTAAAAAGGACACGTGTACTATTATAAAGTTAAGGCATAGCAACAAACAAATTTCTTTAAATAATTACTAAATTTATTAAAAACTAATCTTTCAGATATGTTTAGCATGATGAGCGAAAAAATAAAGTAATGATAAATTAGAAAAGATTTTAAAAAAATTATAAGAAAAGTTGAAATATTTAGAAAACAAAATAAAAATGTTTAGTGATAATGAAATAAGTAAAAATGGAAGTTAAAGAAAGAAAATTAAAAATTGGAGAACTATGAAGGAAACAAAAATATTGAGAAACGGGAGAAATTAAAAATTATCCTTTCTCTTAAGGGAAGCTGATGTTTCAAATTCACGTGTGTAGATATTCTAAGGAATAAGTAAAAAATAGACACTGTTCTCGACGCCATCGAAAGAAAAGTCATTGATAATAAAAATAAAAAGTTTCCGAAAGAAATATATGTATATAAAATTTTGTT
>JAPDSC010065623.1:0-12879 GCA_026290005.1 Latrodectus geometricus | reverse complement strand
TGCTAAATAGATAAAACTGTTTTAATTTATTAAGAAAACAGGTGAAATTGAAAATGATAACAATTTTCTTTCAAAATTGAAATGAAAGATAAATATTTGTTTTATATAAATAAATATAATAATGCTGCCAATAGAATTTAAAATGATTTTGTCAAAATATAGTATCAAAACAAGATTAATTAAAATTTTCTCTTTGATAAATATAATTTTTAGTTTATATTTTTCACAGTATCAAAGCAAGTATTACATAGGCTTCTTAAGTATTAAATTAGAATGATAGAAAATATTGATTAAAGAACTTTTTTAAAATTTGAGTGTTTAATTCATTGGATGTTTCAAGAAAACTTGAAGCATAAATAAAGCATATAATTTAGTATATACTGCCATTGGTAATTAATCAAAATGTTATTAATGTTTCTCAAAAATGACACGTGATTTATTATTCAGCATAAGCTTAATCCTTTCAAGAATTTAAACTATTATGTCATTCGAAAAAATCAAAATTTGTAATGCATTCTTGCATTCCTTTGTATATTTGGATCTGAAAGCTAAAAAAGCTTTTGTGTTCTTTTGCACAATTGATAAATCTGAACCTGGTTTCTGATTTTCCTGAAATACTAGCTTTTTTCAAAAATATTCTTAAATGTAATTAATTTTTAGAAATAGTTATGTCTTATTAATTTTATATTTTGTTTATTATTTAAAATTTTTGATACCAAGTCTTATCTCTAATATACTTTTATAAACCCCTCTAAATTGAATTCTTACTGAATAAGATAACATTTTCTTTACAAATTATTTTACTAGAAAAGATAGCTTTTTTTAATAGTTTTAATCGTAAAACAAGCACTCAGTGATGCGTGAAACATTTTTAATCTAGGAGATACTTTACTATATCGATATTCCTGTTTAAGCAAAATGAATCTTATTTATTTTGCATCTTATCGCTAAATTTGCATACGTATCAAAGTAAACTAATGACAAATAGTCGGTAGGGGAGTGTTATTTGTAAGAAGTGAATATAACTGTGAATTCACAGCCTACATGTATTCATTCCAAAGATTTGTCGTTCTCCCAAATATTCAATAATAGGACCCAGATGTTACGATTCTGCTTTTGTTATACATGATTGAAAGTGTAGAAGCTTAAGATTTTTTCAGGTTTCCTTTGCAAAACTTAAGTACGTACACTCTGGAACATTGGTAATAACTCACCAAGAAGATAAAGGTACAAGCGTGAACTTTCGCAGATTCCTAAATGCAAATGATCCAAGTTTGGAGCCAATGAGTATAAGCTAACACTCGGCAGTAGCATTGCAGTCAGGAAGTGAGACCTATCTAAAGAGGCGCAAAGTAGAAGACTGATAAATATGCCGACGCTTAGAGGACTTACGTAAGCGAAGAATGCCAGGGAGGGGTTTGAGAAGACATCTCGCATGATTAAAAGTCAGGGAAATCATCATCGGCTTGAAAACCACAAGCTGTTTGAAGCGCTATCTTGCTCACCAGATCGATCGTTCGGGGTGAATCGTCAAAAAATGGTCTGGCGCAGCTTGTCCTTATTTGGACCTTGCGTCATTAAAACCAAGCAAAGGTCAAAAAATGTGGATTTGGCACTCATGTTTGGTTGTTCACTATGCGATATCAAAATTCATCTGTCGTCCGAATTTTACTTTCGAAAAAAATAAGATACCTATCTAATAGCTCATTTAACCTAAAAACTTTTAGAATATTTGTTTTTACTATTGCATTAATATTTTTATATTTGTGGTTGATATTAAAGTTTAATCTTGTCATACATTTATCAAGATTAAATTTCATCCTTTAAGATTATTCGGTCCCATTTTTGATGTCTCTAACTTTGGTGTTCCTAGTTTTTAAAAAAAAAAAAAAAAAAAAAAAAAAAAAAAAAAAACGCTGTCTTAGATGAATAAGCATTAACGGCACATTATATTAGTTTACATGAAGTTAGACCATCATTATGAAACTTCCTGATCATGGTAAAACGTCTTATTGATTATATAAAACTGTTACATGTGTGACTTAGAATTTCTTAAAAGTTTACTGGCAGTTTTTTCTTCGCTGTATGGTAACGTATAAGTCGTCCATTCCCGTGAGGCTATTTGTGGACAACCCCTAAAAAGACATCAGCCAACTTTTTCTGTTTTTGAAATGCCTTCCAAGTTTTTTATGGAAAATATTAGCGATATCGAACTCCGCAGTCACATTAGTCACACCTTGACCGTCTTCCATCTACCCAATGAATGATTCGATATAGGGTGTTAAAAAGTGAAAGGCCCTGTGACTGGCCGCTAAGCAATGCTGTTTGTCACTTTTTTCTTTACAGTACACATGTAAAAGAGTAGAAAGTTATGCTTTTGTATTTATTTTATTGAATCTTATTTTTGAAAATATTGTATCAAAACTCCAGCGTCTGGTATATGCAAAACCCAAGAATTAGAATTTTGAAAGTATTTTGTTAAAAATACTTAGTTTCGATTCCGAAGTACATAGAATTTGGTACCCTCGGCAGAATGGAGTATTTTGGTATGATTTTGATTGAAGTCTGAACATCGAAATTCAAGATGAATTTTGACGCTCTAAAGACGCAAAGAAAAGGAGTGAGAGCAGCATTTTCTTTTATTCTGAATAAAATTGAAACAGAAAGAAGTAAGCAATGTAAAAACACTTTCGATTTTGAAATGTCAACGATAAATTCCAGACTTGATGTTTGTCAGGCTGCTGTTTCTGAGTTGCAGAAGTTGCAGTCTGAAAACGAATATTTATTTAGTGAATCTGAAAACTACAGAGATCGTTTTAATGCAGTATCATCGCATATTAATTTAAAGTTACAAGACCTTTCCCTTCCATGTGATAAGGAGTCGAGGAAACTCAAATTACCGAAAATTGAACTCAAAAAATTCAATGGAGAAGTATGCCTCACATTTTGGAGTCAGTTTAAAAAAATACATTATGACCAAAGCACTGCCGATAAGGACAAAATGCAATATTTATTGCAATCTATGGAGCCGGGCTCCAAAGTTAAACGCTTAGTTCTTAGTTATCCTGCCACTGCAGGCTACTATTCGAAAGCGATTGAACACTTAAAAGAGCATTTCGGTCGCGAAGATTTACTCCCGCAGATTTACGTTCGTGATTTTTTACCGATGCTAATGAAGAATCCCTTTACAGGAAGAGGGATTTACCTTCTTTTTATGATGAACTGGAAGGTAAACTACCCGCTTTGGAAATTCTTGGGAGAACGCAAGAAAAGTATGGAGATTTCCTGCCCCCTTTAGTGGAAAGTTGCCTGCTTGATGAAATATTGATTGCATGGGGAAAAAAGCCGAAATCGTGATACTTCGAATTTCCCTAGAATTTTTAATGGATTTTCTTCGTCAGGAGGTGAAGAGTAAAGAAATGGTACGATTCGCACGTTCTGGATTTACCCTCCCCCCGTCAAACTCACCGAAAAAAGAAATTTGAACAAGTAAAACCAGCTAACCAACTAACAGCGTCATCACTCGTAAGTCTGGATAATACAGATAAAATTGTTAATAATTGTATTATTTGCGATAAATCACACTCTAGGGAGAAATGTTTTACTGCGAAAAACATGACATTAGCTGATTAATAACAATTGTTATTAAAAAATGGTGCATGTTTTTCCTGTTGAAAAAAGGCTGGACATTTAATTAAATTTTGTAGTTTACAATATCAATTACATTATTCTTATTGTAAAAATAATCATTATGATATTAAGATAAGTTAAAATTAATGAACAGAGAAATATTCAAAAGGAGAAATCTCTTTCTAACGTGGGCAGAAGCGAAACTGTATTTTTGCAGACACTCTTTGTTGCGATTAGTTGTCAAGGTCGCCAGAAAACTATTCGCGCAGTAATAAACACTGGAAGTCAGAGTAGCTACGTAAGCAAAATATTGATGACCCAGTTTGTGGCCTCTCCACTTAAGAAAAGAAACGGTGAACCATGCATATTTTTGGAGGAATGAAACTAAACCAAAACAACATCGAGTGTTTTCTGTTGAAGTCGGCAATTTGAAAGGAACATTTATTTGCGCGTTCGAAGCTTTTTTTGATAAACAGATTTTTGTATTTATTCCTACTATTGAGTGGAGAGGTTGAGATACGATTGAGATAAGGAGATTTTGAATGAATGAAAAGAAAGTAAAATAGATTTTACTGATTCTTTTTTAAAGAAGACAGAAATTAATATTTTAATTTATGCAGATGTTCTAGGAAAATTACTAATTGGAAACTCTTTCGAATGAAAATCTGGTTTAACAGACATTGAAGCGAAACGCGGGTACACTATATTTGGAAAATATAATTCAAGTGAGGAGAATAATATTTTAAATACATTGTCAATGCATTCGATGAAGATACCAATAAATAAATTATAGGAACTTGAACTTCTAGGAATTTCTGACTCAACCCTAGTTGACAAAGAAGAAAGTGATTTTAAGATAGATGATTTCAATCATAAAATGAGAAAATTCTTCCTGATGGAAGATATGAAGTAGAACTCCCATGTAGAAATAATAATATGAATTTGCCTCATAATAAAGAACTAATTAGGGAAAGACGCAAAACGAATTATTAACAGATTATGGGTGCAGTGAATTTTTTGCTGATTATTAGCATGTTTTTCAGGACTCGAAAAAATAAAAAATTATTGAACGCGTGCTAGATTTTGAAGTAAATAATGAATATCATTATTTGTCTCATAGGTCTGTAATTAAATTAGAAAGCCAAACTACGAAAATCTGCCTAGTATTTGATGCTTCTGCCTCTGAGAAAGAGAAGCCTTCTTTGATAAAGGAATTTAAACATTTCAATTTGAGTTTCACTTTAAAAAAATGTTTGTAAAAAGTAATTAATCTTATAGAATTAATACGTGATTTTCTTGAAAGATTTAAAATGTATCCCATTTGCATCAGTGCTGATATTGAGAAAGCTTTTTTAATGTTGTCTATAGCATCCCAACAAAGATATTTTCTTAGATTTTTTTTCATCTAATGATGGACAGCTAGTTTATAGACATTGTAGGGCTGTTTTTGGAGTTTCATCAAGCCCTTTCCTTCTTAATGCTTTTATTGGAAAACTGTAAACCTGAATATAATGTAAATCAAAAACTAAAGCGTTCCTTTTAAATTGACAATTGTGTGTCGGATGTACTTAATAGATCTGAACAAGAGCAATTTAAAAAATATTCTAAATTAATTTTGATGAATGGATGCTTTAATTTACGCAATTTTTAAAGTAATGTAGCTGGAGTAAATGTAGATTAGGATTCAGGAGGTATTTTTATTTTAGGAGGAATTCGGATAATGACACATTGAAATATTGTATAGATTTGAATGCCTTAACTTGTGATACTAAAATTGCAAAAAGAATAACTTTATCAGTTATACAAAGAATTCTCGATCCTATTGGATTATTAACACCAGCTACATTGCTTCCTAAACTGCTATTGCAAAATTTATAGAAAAGAAAAATTTCTTGGGATGATGAATTATCTTAAAATGATGTAAGTGAATTTTTAAAATGGTTTAAAAATTTATCTATTTTAAAGTATCTTTTAAAATAGGCTATTGATTCAACATCTGATTTACATGTTTTTGTGGGTGCTTGGAAGGGGACTTACGCAGCGTACGTCTTTGTCCGATCGATATTCAATTTTGAAGTTAAAATCAGTCTCGTATGAGCAAAATCTAGAGTATCACCCTTGAAATATTTAAGTATTCCTCGGTTAGAATTAATGGCTAGATGCATGGGTTCTAGACTTGCAAATTTTATTACTAATTCTCTTGATTTACCAGATATAAAAATAACCTTTTGGTCTGATTCTACTACAGCTTTTTGGATGGATAAAAGAGCAAGGAAATTGGTCTGCTTTTGTTGAAAACCGTGTTAAAGAGATTCGTGAATTGACAAAAGGGCAGTTATGGAAACCTATTCCCGGAAATATAAATATTTCTGACTTATTACCGCGGGGTTGTTCTGTGAAACAAATGATTCTATCTAAATGGTGGGAAGGTCCTTTGTGGCTGCGAAAAAATTCAGAGAATTGGCCTGTTGGAGAAATGCTGTACCAGACTGAACAAATAGATTCGGAAAGAAAAAAAGTTAAAGTAATGAATATTGATCTATCAAAAGACGCATCCCCTTGGCTTTTAGATAATGTATCAGATTATAATAAAATGATTAGAATATTTGCATGGCTATTGAAGTTTGTAAATAACTGTAAAATTGTTCGGTAAAAATGTGAAAATAGTGAACTTTCACCATCAGAAATAGAGAATTCTGAGGAAAAATTTATTTATCTTGTTCAAAAATATTATTTATCTAATGAAAAATCTTCGAATTTTATTGAAACTGTTATAAGGGCATTTTAAAAGTAAGAACAAGAATAGCGTACAGAGATGATGCTAAATCTTTTTCTTGTATCGGATATTATTACCAGAGAAATGCAAATTTATTAAACTGTTGATCAAAAATGTTCATGTAAATAATAATCATGCGGTTATTCAAATGATACAATGGCTATTAAGAGAAAACTATTGGATTTTTAGAGCTAGAAATGTTTTATATAATTGTGTTGTTTGTAAAAGGTACAAAACGAAAGCCTAGTCAAACGAACCAACACCTTTGCCACCAGACAGGGTAATGGATTGTGCGCCATTTGAAATTGTTGGTATTGATTTAGCCGGAACTCTATTTTTGAAAAACGGATAAAAATTTTGGATATCACTGTTTACTTGTGCAGTACATCCTGTTGTTCACCTCGAACTTGTTAGTTCCCTCTCGTCTGATGCATTTTTCCTAGCACTGAGATGGTTCATCGCTAGACGCGGGAAAGAAATTCTTATAAAATACTTTGGAATTTTATTCCTCCCACCGCAGCTTGGAGGGAAGGCTGGTGGGAGAGGTTGATTCGCATTGTAAAAGAACTGTTAAAACTTACTTTAGGAAAATCTGTATTAACATATGAAAAATTGTATACTATTATTTGTCACTGTGAATCTATATTTAATTGTAGACAACTAACTTAAGTATCTGAAAATCCACAGAAATTGGCTCCTTTGATACCTCCAATGTTTCTTATCGAGAATCGGAACTCTGACGTTGAGGATATATTGACCAAGTAAATAGGCTTAGCCTTGTTAAACGTATAAAATACAGAAATAAACTTTTAAGTGATTTGTGGCAACATTTTAGAAAAGAGTATTTGTGTCAACTGGTTCAAAAACGGAATGATAAAAGATCTCGCCTTCCCAAGGGAGGAGAATCCTAGGAGATGATAGCAAAAAAACGTTTGTTTTAGCCATTAGCAAAAATTCTAGAATTAATTCCGGCCGCGATGCTAAGATTCTTACTGTAAAATTTAAAAAGAAGTTCACAATATCTTACTATATACTTATTAATCTGGTAAAATTATTGTTTTTTACAAATGAATATTTTATGTTCGATAAAAAATCCGTAAAAATAACTGCGATGTCAAGTCAGTTTCTTGCTACGTATCATCGGCAAGATAACATATGGTACAATGATACTATCTAAATTTCGAAAATGAACTCTAAAACGTTTTTATTATTACACATGAACTTCCGAATAAAAGAGAGAGATCGGGTTCTAACAAAACAAGTTAGGTAAAGTCGGGGAAGAAATGTGAAACCATGAACATTGAAAATCTAATTCATAAACTTCTAAATATATACATAACTTATGCACAATAGTGTTATCTATCACTTAAATTATTCAATGTAGTAGTAATCATATTTTTATAAATATTACTATACAATCTGTTGAAATTAACTAACTTCGCTGATTTAAAAAAACGAAATTGGCTTCATGTTTTTAAAATCTAATGCAATAATCCTCTCAAATATTAATACTTAATTGTATGGATGATTCAATTTCCGACGTACATATATATTGTTCCTAAATTCTTGTAAAAAAACTATATTTAATATAAATTGAAGGAAAAAAATGTTACTTTCCCCTATCATGCGTAATTTGGGAGCCAATTCCTTATCGCTTTGCCCTTCGAGTCAAAAGATAATGAGTTTGATCCCCCATTGGACTTTAATCATTATAATAATTTCAAATTCGCTTCAAACTGCCCGTCTCAATTTGGTTAGTCCTCATATTTAAAAAAGTGAACAACAAAACAAACCGAATGAAACCATGCTCGTTATCTACAATTTACATTAAAAAAATAGTTAAAATATATTCTTACAATGAAAAAAATTAATTAATTGAGATCTTGCTAATTAGTATGTAACAACATTTAATATTTTTAAAAATTTTTTTTAATTTTGATAAAAATATATTTTAAAAAATATACTTAAAAATTATGTACTTAAATAATATTTCTAAAATTACTTTTTTCATTAAAAGAAATTAAAAAATTTAACTTGAGAAATTTCAATATTAAAAAAATTTTCTGGCATTTTACTGATAATATAATGAAGGATTTAAAAAATTTTTAATGTTAGCATGTTTATAAGTTAAAACACTAATCACATTTATAATTCTTATTGCCAAATTTATTTTATTAAAAAAATTGTGCTAAAAGTAGAATAATATATCAAGAAACTGAACATGTATTCAATAGTTAATTTACTTTATATACAGTATTTAATCTCTAACATTTTTTTATCGTGAATTATATTTTAAAAAATAGCAAAATTGAAATAATATGGCCTTAAATTAATCATAATGTAATATATTTATTTAACAATCTCGGAGCAGTTCATTCTCAAAGTTTTAAGTAATAAACTTGGACTAATTAATAAATTCCATTCTTCCTGTTTCACTAATATTCAAAGTGGCTCTACCTTTCTCATTCATGATATATTGTACTTTTTTTAGTTGACATATTATACTTTGAGTAAAAAAATGTATTATTTAAAAAAAATAATATTACAATAAATACCATGGCTAATGAGTAAGTAATGAATTTTTTGTGCTTCTTTATGGTGATATTTTAAAAGGATTCATAATAATTTATAATTCTTGGATAATTATGCAATATATTATTTTTCTAAAGTCTCACAGTTTTTTGTTATAACAGTTATTATTATTAGTCTTTACCCATTTCAGGAATAATAATTTTTGTGATGCTTAGGAGTTCATTTAAAAAAGATTTCTTTGTTGAATTTACCTTCATATACAAAAAGCAATCATATAATGACAACTCATGCCGAAACTTAAATATATTGAGTTGCGTTAAATTTGTTGTTATTACTTATGACACTTGGCGAAGCCAAGCCGGCCCGTCAGGTATAGTAAGTCAGAAAGTGCGTCTTCCGTTTTTGTGTGATCAGAGCCCCCTTCACTTGGGGTAATTCCTGAAATTCGTAAAGACTTCGGCTCATCTATGGCACCACCATGTAGGTCTTCCAATTTAGAGATAGGACGTCAGAGAAGACCCTAGGCCTGGCTCCTAACGCCCCAAGAGGTATTAATTTGGAGTTGGAACATCGAGGACATTGCAACCATGTCATATTAGTTTGGGGAAAAAGAAATCCATTATTTTTACGTGAACTTCTTTTTGTAACTTCTTTCAGATTCGCTTTGTAAAAATGTTTAAAACAGTTTTCATGTAGACTTTTTGCTCTTGTGCGAAGCTACGACTGCTGACATGCTGTCAAGTTTGATAATTTTTGATATTTTGTAGACATTCTCGACAATGTTGTATCCATGCGTGTTACAGTCATATATAGGACGATAAACACCTTTCACAATTTTAGCCACCTGGTTAGCATTTTCGCCATTATAAAAGAAAAACTAAAATGTATCGAATTTTCTGTTTGTTGTCTTCTATTTTTAAAACCTTGTACTCATAACTGAATTAATCAAACAAAAAACCGCAAGAGAATATTTTAGTGTCAAATGTCACCTTTCCAATGAGCATAAATTTGAAATTGTTTGATAGATACCTCACGAGATAGCGATCACTACAGACGTCTACCGAAAAAATATTGGATAACTTTTTCCCCAACCTAATATTTTACGCCCCACAGTCATCCTTAGTGAACACGATGGATCTTCGGATAAGGTGGGATACGAACTCACTACCTTCAAGTAACGAGAATGTCGCCCAAACCAACCAGACCACAGGTGCTGTACTTTGAATTTAGGAGTTTATATTAACTATTTCATTAATTCATATAAATTTTTATATTGTAAAACAATGTCAGTTTTCGATTACAATATTCATTATATAATTCTTATTTATTTCTTTACTAAAGGAAAAAAAATTTTTAATTTATTTTAAATAGTTTAAAAATTGATAAATATTTAACAATTGTCATGATTCTTTCTAATTTTCAGCCAGTCAACTTCTATCGAATATTTTCCCAAGCCATGTATCTTCCTCGATTAATTTGCTTGTTATTCTCTTTGTTGATTAATAGATGAGTTTTTTTTTATTCAATGTCTGGATTATTGTGATATTACCCGTTTCCGCTGCTCGAAATACAATGTAATGCGATTAAGAAATCAATGAATGGCTGAGGGTTATAATGAATGGCATGTAGGATCTTAATGTCTTAACATGACTAACACCTAAGAAGAAATACATATTGTAAAGTCGACCTTGTAAAACCATAGAGCTACATCACGGACCGTACAACTACATCACTAGTTATGAAACAGGCTTGTTTCAAACGACAAAACAGAATAAAGGATTGCCACATTGTCGTTTCGTCAAACAAGTCTCGTTTCTACGAGGAGAATACCTGTCTTTTTATTGTATTTGATATCGTCATAGAAACCCTGAATCTGTTCCGATGGAATGACAGAGCCATTGGATACATGACATACAAATGTCCAGTTTGGTTGGAAAGGAATTTAACTGTGATATGTAAGGTTTGGACATCTTATATCCAGTAATTGTCCCATATCTTCAAAGCCTGTGAAACGTCCTCTTTCATCACGATAATGCAAAATAACATTTTGCACTCCGTTGATTTGACCTTCTTCAACACAGAGGGTGTTCGATCGTTTCCTAGTACTTATGGCCTGCAGAACTCTTACAAAATTAAAATATCTGATCGTGAGTTGCTGAGAAACTGACCTGTCATTCTTTTCCAACAACTGAAGTTAGAAAAGTTTGGCGTAGACTTGAAGCAGCATGAATCTGTCTTTTTTTTGGCATCCAAACTTAGTTCGATTGCATACTTAACAGGGTAAAGGCTAAACTGCCAGGCACGGCACGTGTTCTTACTATTTCCGCACTCCTGTGCGCCTCCAAACTGCTTGCACTTTTTATAATTTAATCTTCATGCCCTACTTCTTAGGTAAAATAAATATTGATTATTTTTTGTGTACTTTCCTTCATATCTCAATTTTTATGTTCAATAGTGCATATTGTGAAATTTGAAATCTATGTATTTCAGTGGGGAAAAATTTTATATTGTTCGGTAATTGAAAATGATATTATTGTTAGTTTGAACATTTCAATCTTAAAGTAAAAGATTATATTATAGCAAAGCAAAAATCAAAGCTTAGCATCAAATATTTAGAAAAGCCATCTTTAAAATCTTCGTTCAATCGTTCATGTATATTCCTATTTTAAATACTGCCTTCTTTGTGCACTTTACTTAAATTACTTATGACGTCATATAATAGTTACCTATTATATATTTGTTTCTTTTAAATATTTTTGTAGAGTGTACCAAGTCATCTAATCTTTTCTTCAATTTATAGAATGTTATGTAACAATTTGGCATCATTGTCTCCATCGTCGATGTGAAAACAAAAACAAAAATCTGACCGATCAGACGTAAAGTCAATAAATTATTACACGATGGCTTCGAGTAGTCGAATGCTTGTAAATTGTGTGATAAGTAAAGGTAGGATTGTTTTTAAGACTGAAATCTTCATATTTTTAGTAATTTTTTTTTATTTAAAATACGTAACTATTAATTAGAATTGCATCGCTTATATAACTTATTCCTTTGAGCTAAATACGACCTACATTTCAAAGTCATTGATTTTTCTTGTATGATTTCTATTTATTAAATTTATTTTTATTTTTCGCAAAATCAAAAATTTATATGTGCCATGAGAATCATGTAATTATTTTCTTCTTTTAAACATATTTTAGGACTTAATGTAGATAATGTTATAATTACATCTCCTAAAAAATTATGAAAATTGCTTTGATTTATTATATTTTTGACTTTCAATTTTTATTTTATATCATAATTATAAGATTATATTAAATAATTTGTTTTGCCAGTGAGTTTTTATTTGACCTTTTTTATACAGTTAACTTAAAATTACAATTATTAAAAACATAAAGTAGTTTTTACGGTTATTTGTCTTTATTTTTTAGAAATAATGTGTACTTATGAAAGCATTCATAACTACATGATCAAAACTATTATCTTACATTGATTGGAAAATGTAAGCTTTGCTTGATACTAAATTTTACTTTATAAAATGACTTGTAAACTGTAAATGTCATGTAAAATGAAAACAATTAAATAGTATTTACGTGAATCATGAAACGAGAATTGTAAATTATAGTCTATTTTTAACTTACCCCACAATGCAGAAAAATTTTTGTTAAAAATATAAATCATTCCTTAAGCAGTTAAATAAAATTAATCATTAGTGTAATTTGAATATAATTCTCAAATGACATCTTATTTTCCGAACAAAAATATTTAGAAGTGAGAAGCTTTTCTTGAGGTGGAAGCCAGAGACATTTAAATGTCTTACAACAGTCTTTAATTAAGGTATCCATTGTGATCGTCAAAGTTATAAAGTATAATTTAAATACAAAAAGAAAAGGATTTTTTTAATTAAGTTATTTCATTTTTAAATTAAAGAAAATCCTTGG
>JAPDSC010065613.1:2854-15262 GCA_026290005.1 Latrodectus geometricus | reverse complement strand
TGATGCACTGTGTATGGTTCATCACACGTTTCACACCAAGGATTTAAATCACTCAAGAAGAGATGTTTGTGGGTGAAACGCGTGTGACCAATACGAAGGCGAGTCAGTCTGACATCTGCACTTCGTACAGGTAAAACATGTAATGGGATGATAAATGAAAATATGGAATGGAGTTTGTTGCTGACTTGCATGTTCCATGATTCCTGCCAAAGAGAATTTACAAAATGTTTTAATCCTTTTCTCACATCTATTGATGGAACAGAAGGCAGAATAGTAGTAGATGCAGACCTCGCAGCCGCATCAGCCTTCTCATTGCCATCTATTCCTATGTGGCTTGGTATCCAGCAAAACAGTATTTCGAATCCACTTCGAGAGAGAGATTCGAGCAGTTTGAAAATTTTGCACACAACTGGGTGGCAATTGAAGTTATGATCTTTCAAAGCTTCTAAAACACTCTTACTGTCAGTATATATGCAGTATTTATGTACGTTTTTGGTACTCACATACTGAAGTGCACGGTATATAGCTATGGCTTCAGCAGTGAAAATGGAGCAGGATTTGTGAAGGCTGTAACTGAAGGAGATATTGTCAACATAAACTCCACAGCCAACAAGCCCCGCAGTTTTGGATCCATCAGTGTAGATGGGAGTGTACATAGCATACTGACAGCGATGAGATGCATAAAGCTGTTGAAAAATAGCAGGATTGATGATTGATTGGTTGGTTTTAATGGCGCAAGGTCCAAATAAGGACAAGCTGCGCCATACACCTGTTTGGAAGTAATTGCATTGCCTTAGCCCATTAAAATCTTATAAGTATAAAATTTTAAAATAAAGTATTTTATGAAAATGATATGCGTATTTAAAGAAATGAGAAAACATGTGATTAAAATATTTTTGTAAGTTGATATATAATGGATAAAATTTAAACCTTGTGATTAAAATATTTCTAAATTTAGATAAAAGGAATAAAATTAATTGCTTTTAAAAATGCAAACAGATTGCGATGGGGTGGTTCCGCCAGCAAGTCTGGCAATGTTAAAATATCACTGTTAAAAAATATGAAGCGGAAACGGTTAAAATCTGGACAAACAATTAAAATGTGATGCACTGTGTATGGTTCATCACACGTTTCACACCAAGGATTTAAATCACTCAAGAAGAGATGTTTGTGGGTGAAACGCGTGTGACCAATACGAAGGCGAGTCAGTCTGACATCTGCGCTTCGCACAGGTAAAACATGTAATGGGATGATAAATGAAAATATGGAATGGAGTTTGTTGCTGACTTGCATGTTCCAAGATTCCTGCCAGAGAGAATTTACAAAATGTTTTAATCCTTTTCTCACATCTATTGATGGAACTGAAGGCAGAATAGAAGTGGATGCAGATCTCGCAGCCGCATCAGCCTTCTCATTACCATCTATTCCTATGTGGCTCGGTATCCAGCAAAACAGTATCTCGAATCCAGTGCGAGAGATGGAATCAAGCAATTTGAAAATTTTCGACACAACTGGATGGCAATTATAGTTACGATTTTTCAAAGCTTCTAAAACACTCTTACTGTCAGTATATAAGCAGTATTGATGTACGTTTTTGGTTCTCACATACTGAAGTGCACGGTATATAGCCATGGCTTCAGCAGTGAAAATGGAGCAGGATTTGTGAAGGCTGAAACTGAAGGAGGTATTGTCAACATACACTCCACAGCCAACGTGCCCCGCAGTTTTGGATCCATCAGTGTAGATGGGAGTGTACATAGCATACTGACAGCGATGAGATGCATAAAGCTGTTGAAAAATTGCAGGAGTTGTGTCCAACTTTTTATAGTTTTCAAAGGCATTGAGTACTGTAATGCGTGGATCATACCAAGGAGGGTGTACGAAAAAGTCTATAGACTCAATGCGGACATCACATAGGTCAGATAGCAAAAGGTAAGATTTAACACGCGCGAGAAAAGGTTGAATGCTTGATGGTCTAGCATTATATAATCTCGTAAGAGCGGCATTTGGATTGGTTTGGTTTGGTTTGGTTTAGTTGGGTTTTGTGGCGCAAGGTCCAAAAAGGACAAGCTGCGCCAAACATAAAGTTTCAACGAAAATTAGTAAATAATAGGCAAAACCCAAACTCAACTTTAAAAATTTAAAATACAAAAATCAATGTATATGTTTATTTTAAAATCCAAAAATAGCATAAGTACATTTGAAAGTAAAAGGAATTTTTAAAATTTAAATAAAATTAAGGAAACCAATTTCCCTTAAAAAGGAAAAGAGGTTTCGGTGGGGTGACTCCCCCACTAAATCATACATAGTTAAAAGGTCTGTTCCAAAATATTTAAAACGGTAAATGTTAAAATATGGGCATGAAATTAAAATATGAGTAACTGTATATGGTACATCACACGTTTCACACCAGGGATTTAGTTCACTTAAAAACAAATGTCTGTGTGTGAAACGTGTGTGTCCGATACGAAGGCGAGTCAATCTGACATCTGCTCTTCGTAACGGTAAAATTGATGATGGAATGAGGTATGGAAAGATGGCATGTAGTTTGTTGGAGACCTGCATACTCCATGTCTCCTGCCATAGAGAATTTACAAATTTTTTAACAACCCTTCTCACATCGATAAGTGGGACACATGAATGAAGTACGGACGATGCAGCTTTAGCAGCTGCATCTGCCCTTTCATTTCCCTCTAGACCTACATGACCTGGGATCCAACAGAAAATGATGTCATAACCCTTGTCAGCAAGGGAATCCAGAGCTCCAAAAATCTTGGACACAACGGGATGACAATAATTGGAATTTTTCAACGCTTCTAATACACTCAAACTGTCAGTATACACGCAGATTTTATTAAATTTCTCTGTATTCACAAGCTGAAGAGCTTGAAAAATAGCGGTAGCTTCAGCTGTAAAGATGGAGCAGGACGTATGAAGGCTGTAACCATAACTTGCATTAGCATAGAATATGCCACAGCCAACATGTCCTGCAGTTTTAGATCCATCTGTGAATACAGGCGTGTATGAAGAATACTGACAGCGATGTGAAAAGAAAAGCTGTTGAAAAACCATTGATGTTGTGTCCGATTTTCCAAAGTGAGCAAATGGATTAATAATATTAATCTGTGGATCATACCAGGGTTGATGTGAATGTAAGTCCGTTTTAGTGAAACGGACATGATGTAGGTCTGTTAGAAAGAGTTGAGCCTTAGTTCGAGTAAGAAAGGGTTGGATGCAATAGGAACGCGCATCATACAATCTCTTCAAGGCAGGAGTATATACCCAGGATCGTAAAGGATGTTTAATGTCAGACATGACTTTAGCGTAATAATTGAGAGACAGCTGCATTCGTCTCAGGTCTAAAGGCAATTGTTGACAAATTGCATACAGACTCTGGACGGGTGATGTGCGGAATGCTCCCGAACAGATTCTCAAAGCAGAGTGATGCACAGTGTCCATTCTGCGTAAAACAGAAGTCCTAGCAGATCCATACACAACACTTCCGTAGTCAATACGAGATAAAATGAGTGCCTTATAGACACGAAGCAGTGACAAGCGATCAGCACCCCAAGATGTATTTGACAACACCTTGAGGATATTAAGCGATCGCTCACACTTCTTCCGCAAATATAAAATATGCGGAAGAAAAGTCAATTTTCGGTCTAATAAAACACCAAGAAATTTGATCTCGTTGACCACGGGTATTGTAGTTTCGTTGAGATGGATAATAGGATCATTGTGAAGGCTAGTCTTCTTGCAAAAATGGACACAGCAACTCTTGCTTGGAGATAATGTGAAGCCATTCTCTGCACACCATGCAGCTATTTTATTAACAGATGTTTGTAGTTGTCTCTCAATTAATCGCATGTTGGATCCTTGGCAAGATATTTGCAGGTCATCCACATACATAGTGCCATTAACAGAAGGTGAAAGGTGATGGAGGATGTTACTGATGTATAAGTTAAAAAGTGAGACACTTAAAATAGAACCCTGAGGTACACCCTCATATTGGATAAAAGTATTGGATGTAGAGGATCCAATACGTACTTTAAAATTACGGGAGCGAAGAAAGTTTTGTAGGAATATCGGGAGATTACCCCTAAAACCAAAATCATATAATGTACGGAGAATTCCATATCGCCAAGTACGGTCGTATGCCTTCTCGATGTCGAAGAAGATGGAAACCAGATGGTTTCTCCGCACAAAAGCGTTGCGGATCTGGGTTTCCAAATATGTAATGTTATCAAGAGTGGATCTACCTTTACGGAATCCACTCTGATTGATATGTATGCATTTATTTTCTTCTAAGACATATACGAGACGGGCGTTGACCATACGTTCGAGAGTCTTACAAAGGCAACTCGTCAGATCTATAGGTCGGTAATTTGATGGTTCTGAGGAATCCTTACCAGGCTTCAGAACCGGAATTACTATTGCTTCATTCCAAAGAGATGGAAATTCATTTTCAGTCCAGATCCTATTGAACAAAAGCAATAAGTTCGATAGGGAATCTGGACTTAAATGTTGAAGCATAAGGTAGCTAATTCCATCAGGTCCTGGACTGGTATTATTGGTCTGCTGTAAAGCTTTCTTCAATTCTAATATTCCAAATTCGCAGTTGTAGGATAAGTTTTGTCCATGGTTGAAATGAATTGGTCTTCGCTCAGCACGACTCTTAGTCCTTAAAAACGAAGGACTGTAAGAGTCATAGCTTGAGACACTAGCAAAACTTTCACCAAGGACGTTAGCTATTTCCTTAGGAGAAGAGTGTATAGCAGCTCCGGATTTTAGAATAGGAATGGAGAATTCCCTATAAATACCATTGGCTGCTTTTACTCTTCTCCACAACTGCTTACTGGTTATGGAAGAATTTATTGAAGATATATAGCTAGACCAGGATTCCTTCTTACTTCTACGACGAGCTCTGCGAGCTAATGCTTTTGCTCTCTTAAAGACAATAAGATTCTCCGTTGTGGGGTATCTCCTAAAAAACCCCCATAACTTCCTTTGTCTCTTATAAGTTATTTGACATTCTTCATTCCACCATGGTTTGCACCGCCTGTGTGTTTTGGAGGAACTTTTAGGAATTGTAATTTCAGCTGCACTTATAATTGTTTCGGTGACTCTTTGAACGGCATCATTTATGTTTCGTATCATGACCATTGTGTTGTCAACAACTGCCAATTGTGTAAACTGCGTCCAATCTGCCCGACTGTACACGTAAGTAGGTATGCGTTGCTGCACACTACTACCTCCAGTCTGGGAGATGACGAGTGGGAAATGATCGCTGTTATGCAAATCATTCCCTACAAACAATTTTAAAAAAGGCAGAAGTGAGGGAGAACAAATGGCCAGATCAAGAGAATGAAACGTTCTTGTGGGTACGCGGAAATAAGTTTTCTCGTCGGTGTTCATCAGACAGAGACAATTATCAGTTAGAAACCGCTCTATCTGACGACCGCGAGAATTCGTATCACTACTTCCCCACAAAGAATTATGGCCGTTGAGGTCACCGAGTAACAAGAATGAACGAGGCAGCTGAACAACTAAGTCATCGAGTTCCTCTTGGCGGATGATATCATGTGGTGGCAAATATAAACTACAGACTGTAATCAAGCAAGTTGTGTGAATTCTCACAGCTACAGCCTGTAGAGTTGTATTTAATGGATGGACAGTGATGGGGAAATTATTAGATGTTAATATACATACACCTCCAGACACTGCACCATCGACACCACAGTCTTTTCGAAAGCATTTAAACCCACGTACAGTTATGTTATTTGCAGACTTCAGGAATGTTTCCTGAAGTGCCACACATGCGGGGTTATAAGCTGACGTTAAAGACTTGATATCATCAAGATGTGATCGCAAACCATGGCAGTTCCACGAAACAAAGGAAGTTATTATTTAAATTGAAAAGCTCCATTCCCGGAACTGGAAGGCATATCATCTGACATCTCCTCGAACGATATATCATCATCCGAGGGATGGAGAGAAACTGCATCAGCTTCAAGGGATAAGGCCCTGCGGGTGGATATAGAGGGTCTAACAGAACCCTCTTTTGAAGATTTTAATTTCAAGGCCTTTAGAGATTTTGATTTATAAGATTGAGCTTTTCTTACAGTAGGAGATTTAGGTGGTTTTTGGTTTTGTGCTGTTTTTACAGTGGGTAATCTAACTGGGGGAAGCGTCATCGTGTCTGTTTGAGTGCTAATTGATCTGGTGATTTTTTTTGTTGCGGTTGCATAGCTAACTCCAGGTTTAGGGCAGCGAGAGGTAACTTGCCGTCTTGCCTCTGGGTATGAACAATTAGTTTTAACTTTTATCGTGGTGATTTCTTTCTCAAGTACCCACGTAGGACAACTACGAGAATAGGAGGGGTGATCGCCGTGACAGTTCACACACGCCTCCTTCGCTGTGCAGGTCGAGCTATCGTGGCCAACTGCTGCGCAACGAACGCAAGTCAGTTTGCCCCTGCAAGCATTCTTCGAGTGTCCGAAACGTTGGCACTGGAAACACCGCAAGGGATTTGGAATGTAAGGCCGGACGGGCAAATTCATGTATGCAGCTTTTACAGACTGCGGAAGGTCTGGCGTCGCAAAAGTCAGAATGAGATGCTTAGTATTAATAAACTTCCCATCCCTTCTGACTGTAATGCGCTCAACAGCACAGACCTTCTGATTTAGTAAATTCTCCAGAATTTCATCCGTCGGCGTGAAAAGCAAATCTCTTGCGGATACGACACCACGAGAAAAGTTCAAACTACAATGAGGCGACACCGTTACCTCTATATTAGCAAGATGGTTCATTTTTATTAAAATGGCTGCCTGAGTAGCATTGGCAACCTCAATTTGTAAGTCACCAGAACGCACTTTTCTAATGTTTTTAACTTCCCCTACAGTGCCCGATATTCCTTTTTCTATCAGAAAGGGGGAAACATTTTCAAAATTTCCTTCCTTTCTTTTAATAATAAAAAATTTGCAATTTAATTTATCAAATTGTTGCTCCCGTGGGAGGAAAGATTTATTTTGATTTTCCATTTAAATATAATTAAAATTTCAGGACCTGACCGCACCACCCACCACCGAGTCCAACAAGGGGATGCAGACCAGCTGCACCAGTGCTAGCCAGATCCTATACGCTTTCAATACATCCCTGTGATGGCCTCCACCCTTAACGAGTCATCCAGCAGATGTACCGATCGCTTGATCCATAAAGCCGATTGATGTGCTGAGGACCACAGCACACCTCCCGTTTACCTGAAGCAGAGGCCAAAGTAATGTGTTGGTCTCTGGGGGCCTCAATTACCAGGACCCTCTTTTCCAGGGACACGGGTCTCCACGCACGGCAAACACGTGGGTGATTTAGTCCCCAAGAGTAGCTATTAGCAACAGAGCGGCGACAGCTGCTCAAGGGGAGCCCTCAACCTCGTATGAGGCAACCACAATGAGGGAGAAAAGGAAGAAAAAGCAGTAGGGTAGAAAAGAGAAGAAAATAAAGAAGAGGACAGATCACTGGGGTACCTCGGGATTGTGACACCCGTGTTTACTTAAAGAAAGTAAACCCCCTGAGGGGGAGCGGCATTTGGAATCGTAGAATGTAAGGGATGATGAGGTGAGGACATAATGTTTGAATAATAACTAAAAGACAGTTGCATCCGCCGCAGGTCTAATGGTAATTGTTGGCAGATTACATATAGACTCTGGACGGGTGAAGTGCGAAATGCACCTGAGCATATTCTTAAAGCAGAGTGATGAATTGTGTCCAATCTGCGTAAAACGGAAGATCTAGCTGATCCGTAAGCAACACAACCGTAGTCAATGCGAGATAAAATTACAGAGTTGTATATACGAAGGAGTGATGTGCGATCTGCACCCCAAGATGTATTTGAAAGCACCTTGAGGATATTGAGCAATCGCTGACATTTCTTCCGCAGATGTAACACATGCGGAAGGAAAGTTAATTTCTTGTCGAAAATCACCCCAAGAAATTTTATCTCATTGACCACAGGGATAGGTCTACCGCTTATGTGCAGTACAGGATCATGGTGAAAACTAGTTTTCCTGCAGAAATGAACACAGCAACTCTTACTCGGAGATATGCCAAGGCCATTTTGTTCACACCAAGCAGTGAGATTATTTACAGCTGTTTGCAATTGTCTTTCAATTATATTCATGTTTGATCCTTGATATGAAATTTGCAAGTCGTCAACATATAAATTACTATGAACAGAAGGTGGTAATTGATGAAGTATGTTGCTGATGAAAATGTTAAAAATGGTCACGCTTAAAACGCTGCCTTGAGGAACACCCTCAGCTTGGATAAAAGTATTGGAAAGTGTGTTTCCAATACGCACTCTGAAAAGCCGGAGGGCTAGAAAGTTCTTTATGAAAATGGGAAGATTACCCTTAAAGCCAAGATGGTACATAGTACGGAGAATGCCATAGCGCCACGTACGATCATATGCTTTCTCTATATCAAAGAAAATTGCAACAAGATGGTTTCTCCTTACAAAAGCATTTCGAATGTGGGATTCCAGAGCTATTATATTATCAATAGCGGATCGACCTTTTCGAAAGCCACTTTGATGAGGAGGGATGCAATTATTCTTCTCTAAGATGTAAGTGAGTCTAGCATTGACCATACGCTCAAAAGTTTTGCATAGGCAACTCGTAAGAGCTATTGGACGATAACTCATAGGGTCAGAGGAATCTTTGCCCGGTTTCAAAATAGGAATCACTATCGCTTCTCTCCACGAAGTGGGATATTCATGTTCCGTCCAGATTCTATTAAACAAGACAAGTATGTTCAATAATGAATCTGGATGTAAATGACGAAGCATTTGATAAGAGATTCCATCTGGTCCGGGACTGGTGTCGTTTGCATGATGTAAGGCAGTCTTCAATTCTGACATTCCAAAAGCACAATTGTACGGTAGATTACTGCGATCAGAAAACCGTAGAGGAGTCCGCTCAGCTATTCGTTTACCCTTTCGAAAAGCAGGACTATATGAATCTGAGCTGGACACATTAGCAAAGGTTTCTCCGATGACATTGGCAATATCCACCGTTGAGGAATGCACAGCAGCTCCAGTTTTTAAAACAGGAATGGAACAAACCTGATAAATACCATTGGCTGCTTTTACTTTCCTTCACAATTGTTTGCTGGATGTCGATGATGTAATTGAAGACACGTAACGAATCCAAGATTCTCTTTGACTCTGGCGTCTTATTCTACGAGCTTGGGCTTTGGCTTTTTTAAAGGCAATAAGGTTCTCCGTAGTAGGGTATCTTCGGAAAATATTCCATTGCTTCCTTTGTTTCTTGTAGGATAGTCGGCACTCTTCATTCCACCATGGTTTCATAAGCTTACGAGGGAGAGAAGAGCTTTTAGGAATAGCAACATCCGCAGCTTTGATTATTGTGTCAGCGACATATTTAACGGCATCATCAATCACATCTCTCTTAACTCTCGTTTCCGTAATCATAGCCAATTGCGTGAAAAGAACCCAATCGGCTCGACTGTACACGTAATTAGGTGGCCTATGGGACACATTATTACCTCCAGTCTGAGTCACGATAAGAGGGAAATGATCACTATTGAAAAGGTCATTTCCTACGGCAAGATTCAGCAATGGCAGAAGTAGCGGAGAACAAATAGCCAAGTCAAGAGAGTGAAATGTCCTTGTAGGTTCGTGGAAATAAGTCTTCTCGTCGGTATTTAACAGACAGAGAGAGTTGTCAGAAATGAACTGCTTTATCTGACGACCGCGAGAATTCGTATCATCACTACCCCACAAAGGACTATGACCGTTAAAATCACCGAGCAATAAAAATGGAGCTGGGAGTTGATCAACTAAATCATTTAGTTCTTCAGCTTGAATGATGTCATTTGGTGGTAAATAAAGGCTACAGACAGTGATTAGACATGTAGTATAAATTTTGACAGATACAGCCTGCAGTGTAGTGCGCAGTTGATGTACTGTGCTAGGGATTCTGTTGGAAGTGAAAATACAAACACCACCGCTTGCAGTGGCACTACTATCAGAATCCTTTCTGTAGCATTGAAATCCTCGTAGTTTAGAGCCAATAGTGGGCTTCAGGAATGTTTCCTGGAGAGCCACACATACAGGATTGTAGTAGGAGATGATGGATTTGACATCATCAACTCGTGGCCGGAAACTACGACAATTCCATGAAACAAAGGAAGTCATTAATGGAATATGGACTAACCATTATCGCTGTTACTCAGCGTCATCTCGGATGAGTCTTCAAAATTAAGTTCCTCATCTGAGGGATGTAATTTAATGGTCTTTGCAGAATGGGCTTTCTTTGAAGTTAGGGAAGACAATCGATGGCCTTCCTTAGCAAGTTTTAATTTCCTGGCTTTCAAGCAAGTTTTAATTTCCTGGCTTTTTTCTTTAGATTTGGCAGATATTTTTGTGTAACCGGATTCAGACCTGCTTATTTTAGTAGCCTGTGGGGGCAGACAAACTGAAGTGTATGAACTTTCTTCCGTCTGAGTACTGCATGACCGAGAGACTTTTTTAACTGCAGCTGCATAGCTTACACCAGCTACTGGAGTCCGCGAAGTTACTAAGCGTCGAGCCTCTAGATATGATATTTTATTTTTGATTTTCAGGGTCGTGATTTCTTTTTCTAGTTGCCAAACTGGGCATGATCGATAGTAAGAAGCGTGAGCCCCTTTGCAATTTACACACACTTCTTTGGCTTCGTAGGTAAGGCTGTCATGGCCAACACCAGAACAACGGGCGCAAGTAAGTGTGCCTCGGCAAGCCATTTTAGAATGCCCAAAACGTTGACACTGGAAACATCTTAGAGGACTGGGGATGAAAGGCCGAACAGAACACCTCATATATGCCACTTTAATATGTTGTGGCAGGTCTGGTGTTGCGAAAGTCAAAATGAGATGCTTTGTATTCAAGACAATGCCATCTCGCATAATTGTGATTCGCTTAACAGCACACACATTTTGGCCTTGGAGGTTTTCTAATATTTCATCTGTTGGCGTATGATATAGGTCCTCTGCAGATATCACACCTCGTGAGAAATTTAGATTTCCGTGAGGTTCGACGCTTACAGCTATGTCAGCTATTGTCTTTAAGCTTTGCATCATGATAGACTGCTTTTCTGATGCAGTTTCTATCAATAGGACTCCAGATCTAAGCTTTTTTATTGATGTTACTTCACCAACATTGGAAGTAATAGCCTTTTCAATGAGAAAAGGTGAGACGGACTCAAAAGATCCACCAATTTTTTTGACAATAAAATATTTGGCATTACAATTAATCATTTGTTGCTCCCGAGGGAGTGAGGAGAAAGTTTTTTTATCCATAGAGGATCAAATAAAATTCGGGGACCAGACAGCACCACCCACCACGGAGTCCTACAAGGGGTTTGTTTGTTTGGGTTGGGTTTTATGGCGCAAGGTCCAAAATTGGACAAGCTGCGCCAAAACAAAATTTAATATTGCATTTATTTATTATTTTTATTAAATTTTTTTTTTACCCATACAACATTAAAATCTTAAAAAACAAAATTTTTTGTAAAAAGTATTATTAAAATCAATTTTTATTTAACATTTAATAAAAAAAGGAAAATAAATATATAAATATATTTATACAAAAATATAAAGTTAACCATTATATAAAATTTAAAAAACCTATTGCCCTTAAAAAGGCAAATAGGTTTCTATGGGGAGGTTCCCCAAACAGATCAAATAATGTTAAAAAATCAGTTTTAAAAAAATGTAGACGTTCTTTGTTAAAATCTTTACATGAAATTAAAATATGATTTATTGAGTATGGTTCATCACACGTTTCACACCATGGATTCAGTTCACTTAAAAACAAATGTCTGTGTGTGAAACGTGTGTGTCCGATACGAAGGCGAGTTAAACGAACATCGGCACTTCGTAACGGTAAAACTAATGAATGGATGACGTATGGAAATATGGCACGTAGTTTGTTGGAGACCTGCATATTCCAGTACTCCTGCCACAGAGAAAAAACAAAGTTTTTAACAACCTTTCTCACATCAGTAAGAGGGACAGATAGATGATGTACAGCCGATGCAGATTTAGCAGCTGCATCAGCCTTTTCATTGCCCTCCAGACCTACGTGACTTGGGATCCAACAGAATATAATATCATATCCCTTGCCAGCAAGGGAATCTACAGCTTGGAAAATTTTGGACACAACAGAATGATTATTTGTGTTTGAATTTCTCAACGCTTCTATAACACTCAAGCTGTCAGTGTATACGCAAATTTTATAGTAATTTTCTGTATTCACGAGCTGAAGCGCTTGGTATATAGCCATAGCTTCAGCAGTAAAAATGGAGCAGGACGTATGGAGGTTGTATCCGTAACTTCTATTATTGAAGAAAA
>JAPDSC010065610.1:3697-14520 GCA_026290005.1 Latrodectus geometricus | reverse complement strand
TAAATTGAAAACAAACTATTCTACGTTGAGTGTCATATTAAAATAATGCATTATAAATCAAATTTGCAAAGGTAATATTTGCAAAGAATTATCTTAAAATGTATTAAGATAATTCTTTGAATAATATCAAAACAATAAGTTAATAATTTTCTCATAGATTTGGTTTATTTTTAATACTACGTGGTTTTACGACATGTACATTTATAACACATGCTTTTATAAATGTACATGTTGTAAAATGTCCGACACAATTAGATTGCGTAATGATTCATGTTATAAGTAAGTCAATGATATTTTTTAATCGAATAACTCGAATATTTTTTAAAATGTGAAAATTCTTTATCTTTAATGGATTTTCTTTTTTTATCTTTAATATATTTTCTTTTTATAAATATCATTATCGTATGTTATCAGTTATATTTTCTTTCCCAGTTTAAATATATTTTTGTTATCATTCGCGTTGACCATTTCACAGGAAAATAGATTGGGTTGAATTTTATAGTAAACCCTATTACCTTTTATTACATCGCTGAATATTTTACCTTTTGGGAGACAAAAAGAAATTCATTATAAAAGGAAAATGACGAAGAATGAAGACTTAAAAATTCAGGATTCTAACTCCGATAGTTATCATGTTAGCTTGTATCTGATGGAAATTGATTACCCATTACTTTCTCTTTGTAACAACGGAAGAAACTGAGGAAACTCATTGATAAAGACTAATTTTTCTTGAATTTAATTTTCTCAATGATATTAATTTAAATAAAATTTCATTACTTATAAATTATTAAACATCAAAATGTGTCAAACTTCTTATAAACACCTAGTATCATTGTGAAATGATGCAATTTTTAGGAGCTGCTTAATGAAAATTGTAATATATTGAAGTTTTTTTTTTTTAATTTTTTATTTAGTTATTTTATTATTTAACTATTTATTTAATTAAGCTTATTAAGTTTTATTTCTTATTTACGTGTTCATTTTCTTAAAAATATATACAATTTAATAGAAAATTATAATTATATGGACTACTTTTATGAAAATATTATTTTAAACTAAGGCAATCGGATTTCGGCAAAAAGTAACTTTGTGATTATACGCATAATCTTAAGTGTAATTCAACAAAATATTTAATATCCAGTACTTTGAGCCAGGCATTTGGCTTCCTTTTAAGGTGTGTGTGTGTGTGTGTGTTTTTTTTTTTTTTTTTTTTTTTTTTTTTTAACTTTTATACTTTACAGCTAGTATAATATAGATATTTCAATGCAACGGAAAAATAATTTTATGTAATTCTAGGATCAATTTTTAATTTAGAATGAAACCTCATAAAATTCTATAGTTTATCCAAGCAGTTAAGATTTAATATTTTTATTCATATTTCCGCAAAATTAAGAATAATGCAGAAATTCCAACAGGCGATATTTATGTTCTTGAAATCGAATGACATTTTTCACTTTTCGAAAGTTGTAGTGAACTTATCTATCTCTGCTTAGTTCGCAGTCAATGAGAAGCGAGCGAAAACTCATTTCTTTTCTTATCACGCGCTGGTTTGTGTGTGAAAGACTTTTATCACCTTGTTATTGTCTTGGAGCTCTTCAAGAAACCGTCTCTTGACTGATAAAGCTCTGAAGATCCCCTGTCCGTTCATAGGTCGACCCCTGGAGAGATGCTCCTTCGATAGTTCGATTATCGCACCATTGTTAGAGAAAGCCGCACCCAATCAGCGGGTCAAGAAGTTTTTGCTAGGCATTGACGATTCATTTTAAATGTGATAAAATATTCTATTTCAATGCGAAGGTCGTTTAAATTCTAGTTAAAAATTTTTAATTTGTGTCTGAGTGCTTACTTCTCGTGTGAAAATCTTTTAAGTGCATTTACTGTAAATTGCAAAATTAATTCTCTTATAACTGTTATTAGAGTTTGTTTTATAAAACATCGAGTAATTGATATTTAACTTAAGAAATATAGACTTAAAATGTTTAATTGCAGCATTTAGTGAAAAATCTGCAAAAACTAGTTATGAAATTATTTGTTGTTGTTGTGTGCTAGCCAGCTGGCAATATGGGGTGCGCTGCTCCACTTTTCCAACTGAACCATATTTGGTGTGGAGTCCGACTTCTTCCGTACTCACATGCCATAGGTACCCGTTTATAGGGTAGGCAACCATTCACACACACACAAAGAAAGGACAAAGACAAGAAAGAAAGAGAGATAGAAAGTACATCCATTCCCGAGCCAGGATTCGAACCCAGGTCCCACCGATCTGTAGTCAAGTACGCTAACCACTAGACAGGTTGGGTGACATGAAATTATTTAAAATGCATTTATGCATTCTTTCTGGTTGTAATTTTTTGCTCTTTAATTTTTGGTGCTAATATTATTTTTAGTTCTTTCCAAATTTATTAAAATGTTGTTAATATTACTAATCTGCTTAATAAAAAATTCTGCTCAATTCTAAAAATTAATATTATAATCAAGCGGAATTTTCTGTTGGCTGTGCAATCTTAATTTTTATTTTATTTTAGACTTATTTTTTTATAAATGACTCCATCTTTTCACATGATTTCATTTGTAAATTTTTTTCACTATAAATATCTCAGGTATTAAAATTTCAATAATACAGTATCTAATTTATTATTAAACAAGTAAACAGAATATTCACTTTGTTGAACTGATAGATGGTTTTCCTTTCGGCCTTTTCAACAAATCACGACTTCGATTTCCATTTGTGGAATGGATATTTGTAGTGGATTGAAATTCTCATTACACTGCGGATCCTAGTCAAATTAACTTTGCGTTGAAAATAAAAACGAAACCTTACAGCTACAAAGATCAATTATAATTTTTGATTTATATTGCTAAATATTGAAATTTCACCAAAGTATTTGGTATGATAATGTTTATTTAAACTTTTTATTTCTTTAACTAAAGCTTTTTAAAGATAGAAAAGGATGCTTATGTCGGCAAAGACGACAGATTCTTGGAAAAAATCTAATGGCCTTTGACAGTTTAAAGTTTCAGATGTCATATCTCAGAAGCGGAGATCTTTGTAAAATATGAATTGAATGAAAGATGTGATAGTTTTTATTCACACAAGTGTTTATTCATACTAGAAGTTTAAATAAATAAAATAGAAAATAAACTTTATCTTGCAAACAATTTCTAAAATTTATAATACTTTGCGAACTATTTGCAATAATAATTTTTATTATTTTTAGATCATTTATTGAAATTCAAAAATAAATATCACAGTATATGTGTTTGTGGTTTTTCCATACTGCAATATTATGTTGTTGCTCATAAACAGTAAGAATCTCAATTTAAATCATCATTTATCATAGTTTTAGAAATTCTAAAAGAATTAAATGATGACTAAAAAATTTAATCAGTTCTTATAAATATTCTTTCAAGAGCCATGAAAATATTAAATTTTAGCCTAGTTCTTGTAGAGAGTAATTATTTCTGCAAAAAACGACAAATTAACATAAAAATATTTTTTGAAATTTTAAGAGGGTAAGAATACGAAGAGATTAACGAATCAATGATGAAACTTATTTACTGTTACAATGAATCGAAATTTGTTTTTTGAGCCTTCATAGCCCATTTATCCCACTCCACCGAACGCTTTTTAAATTATAAGTCCAAGAAAAATTAGCCCTTGTTTGCAAAAAATGATCGCAAAGTGACTACCAGACCGAAACGCCGAAGACACGTATTCTGATAGTATCTGTACATTAAATATTTTTAGGCTCTATTAGCTGTATTTTTTTATCCTTAGTAGAAGCAACTTATAAGTGTTGATTTAGTTATTTGACTGAGTTACAAAATCATGAACCTGTTGACTGAACTGTCAGCCGAATGACAAGCGTTCCTATCGTTCGGATGTCATTCGGTTCAATAGCTGGTAGATCTGAATGCCCTCTCGCGTATGGTTGTTTGTAGTAGTTCAGAATCTACTTTAAACGAAGGCTTCGATGTAGTTAGCCTTCTTATATAAAAATAACCATTGAAAGACAAAGAAATAAAGTCATACAATTGTTGATTGTGCTTAAGGAATATGATTAGAAATTGCACAGTGAGATAATTTTTTAACTCAATTCTCTTAGAAACTGTTCCATACAATGAATTTTCTAATTACCAATATCTCTATCTGTTAGATTTCTTATAAAGGAGCATTTTAAATTCCTTAAAATATGTAACTTGGAAATAAAGTACAGCTGATATTTTCAGATAATTTTTGTAAAAAAATTTCTTCTATTTAGATAACAGACGAATATATCTAAGTAGCATAAGTAAAAAAAAATGTCTAATCTATAGTATATTCCTGATATGCATTTAAAACTCTTAATCTTGAATAATTTATTCACGAGCATATTCAGTTATTAATTGAATTTTTATTATAAAATTTCATTGCTATATATTTTCTTTTTATATATATTTCCTTATATTTGGATTCTGTTTTTATTTTACTTATATTTTAGGAGTAACGTTTGGTTCAGACTCTAAAATAATTATTAGTAAAATATTAGTAACCAGCTTAGGGCATAATTAATTAAAATACCACAACAAGATATACATAATTTGATTTTTTCTGTGAATTAAATAAGCAATGTAATATATGATAAAAAAAAATTAATATTTTTCTTAACATTTTATAGTTTGTATTTTAAAAATTAAAATTTTCTTTTCGTTTATTTTCCTATATACAAATTAATAAAAATGTATAATTGGAAATTTAATAGAAGTGTTTACCTAATATTTATGAGACACGTGCATACAGTTTCATGTATATTCCAATTCTAATTCTTGTTCATTTGTAGCATTTACAATTTAAATTTGATTATCCATTATTTCCGAAGGAGATTTAGAGTTTCCAAATTTCTTCCTTCGAGATACATAAATATAGCTTATAATGAAAAATTGAAGCCTTGTTGTCACTTCAGGAATGATAAAAGGATTTTAGGAAACTTTCAGCTGTTATGTTCTATTATTGAGCAAAACAAGAAATTATTAATTTCTTTTTTTTCTATTTCTATGACTTAAACCTTAGCGATTATATCCTATCCAACCACCTTTTTTGTGCCTCTGTCCACTAATGAAGTCTGCATTTTCTAAATTTCCTTACCTTATCGACGGAGAAACGTTACTCCCTTAGAATATTAGCCAAATTGGCAGCTGTTAATGATCTGATAACGAATTATTTTGGTTCAATAATTCGTGCGTTCGAATACCATCTCGGGTTTGCATATTTGATGTAGCCCAGAATCCGATTCAAATAATAAGGTTACTTAACCTACGTAGGCAAAATATTACCGTTGAGCGATTAACAAACTAAACCCTTATATTAAAGTTGCATAGGCTTTCTCAACATATAAGTCATTGACTGGATTACCATACCTTCTAAACATAAAAGTGACATTTTCCTTCATCGTCCATTATTTGCCCCAGAAAAATATTTTACAAGCAGTCGTTGAAGTCCCAAATAAAATCTTCAGTAAATAATTACCTTATTTGTAATACAAATATTTTAAAGCAATTTAAGTATACATGTTAACGGGAATAAGCTTATCACACAGTTTCTCTGAATATATATCTTATGCAATGAAAAGGAATTAAATTACTAAATAAAATTACATTTCAAAAGCAGAGTTGAGGATCTACATTAGAAACTCGCCGCAAACATTGCTCACTTTCTCCGAAAACTAGTGTTTCGACAGACAAGAAAGACACCATTTCTCCTCTCAGTGGAAACGCACAGTGGTCTCAGTTTTCCATCTGTGTGTTGCCCGGAGGTAATCCTCCGCCTTGATGACTTGTACAAAGACCGGAAATTGTCCATCATCTAATTGCTTTCGCTTAATGGCGAGAGGGCACGAGCCGCAGCGATGAGTTTAAAGAATTATATCTTTTCTCCCCCTCCCTCCCTTTTTTACTTCTAGCTTGTTGTAATTCCCACCCTTTTTGAAAGCTGTACATTCTGGATAAACGGTCGCATTCCTTAAGGGTTGATAAACGCGTGCTTCCTTTTCGTATTCTTTTAACCTCTTTATCGGTTTTAATTGAATCAGCTTCGCGGTTTCGAAATTCAGTTTCAATATCAGGTGGTCGAAGATCAGGTCAATGATTATATGCATTGCTCATTTGACTTTTAAATACTTCAAGGACTTGATTTATTCAGTTTAGAAGACTTTTGTAAGCTGATATTTTAAAATATTCTAAAATAGAAAATGTTAGATTTTGATCGTGCTAATATCTAAATGATTAGATTTAATTTTGACTCTGACCAGAGAAGTCTTGTTCAAAACTCAGTTATTTCGAGAAGTGTAACTAATAGCTATTATTTTTGTTTTTATATAAAAAGAATAAGATTTATAAGAATATAACAATAAGTTTTTGAAAAAAGTTATAATTCACTGAGCCGCATTACATGTGATGATTCAAAAAGGAACAGAGAGTAACAGTTGAAAATTATGTAAAGCATTTGAAAATTGAATATTTTTCCTTTTGGAGAGCATTTCATTAAAAATGAATTTCATGAGCCGCATAATAAAGCTTGGAAAACTCCCAAGCACGCACTTTGATATACAGGGGGAAATCAGGAGTGCAAATAGTTATTTCTCATTGGCTGACAAAGGTTGAGATCGAACTTTGAAGTCTTTCCTTCTGAAGAACATAATCCTATCACAAGACTACGATGATGCTAGCAATAAGGATTTACAAATATACATTGACATTTTAAAACTTACAGAAGAATGCCATTTTATCTGAGGTACTCATAGCTTGATTACTATCTTGAGGTGAAATGTTTGTAGTAGTTTGAAATCCGCTTTTAAACTATCAATTTAAATTTAATTAGACTCTTTCTACACTTCCAAGTATTTTTGGAAAATAATAAGTTACGTAGTATTTTTAAACATTGTTTTTACCCACTTAGCAAACATATGAGTGATTATTTTTTCCTAATATATCAATAATTAGAAATGTATCGTAATGCTGATCAAAGTCATCCCATCTTCAGATTTAACAACTTGTAACTAAAGAAATTTAAAGAGTTCCACATCACATTGAATTTGTATTTAACTGATCAATACTTGACTTTATTTTGTAGTACCAAACAGCATTTTGAACAAAAATAATTAACTAGAAAAAATCAGAAATTATCATCATTTTCCCTAATCGCAATTTTTCCTCGAAGCCTAGATTTAAGTTTTCCACTAGCATATTCGTCCTAAGATAGGTAGCGACCATGGAACTCTGGTATAAAATAATATCAGAGTGCATAACTTTCCAGTCATTAAACATTTTTTTTATTTCTAATGGCGTGCACCCTTGAGCAAGTAAGTACATTAGCCCATTTGCCGCAACAAGGCCGGAAACTGCTACTCATTTTAACGTTACCCGGTGGGCACCTGTGAACCAAGTCACGGAGGTACAAGTAGCATCGCCCACGCCACTCCACCACAAACCCGCTTATAGGGCGGTCCACATTCATCCATCATCTGAGGAAAACACAAGAAACACACAGAGAGAGAAAGTACATCCATGCCCAAGCCGGGATTCGAACCCAGGTCCTCCCCATCCGTAGTCAGTTACCCTAACCAGTAGACAGGTTGGGTGACACAGTCATTAAACAAAATTACTTAATTGCACTAGCATATATAATTACCATAAATTACTTCGTCAAGAACTATTTTAAAGTGTTGCTAATTTTCCATAGTAAGAAATGTATTATTACACTACTTATGTGAAGTGTTAACTCAGAACATAAATTTTTTCTTAATGGATAATTAAAGATTTATTTTTAATCATTAAAAATTTAAAAATAAAAACAGAAAAATGGGGTAATTCAGGCAAATCTTATAAAATTTTTATATTAGAAATTGTTATACAAAATTTTATACTATTTAATTGGGTATTTTTACATAAAGGAAAGGGGCACTGGTATTATATCGGGTACTTATGGACAGAACTAGCTCACAGCCTACTCTTCTTAATTGATAAATTGTATTTGAAGACCTATGAAAATTGTATTTGAAGATTTCATACATAATTTTAACATTTCAACTAACAAATTATTAAAAAATTACGTGTATGAAATTTGATAATACAAGTAAAAATGTGTATTACGCTATACGACATTCTTTTAATGTAAATATTCAGTTTCGCTATCGTATAATTCTTTGTTATGAAGTTGCTTACGGCAAAGCTAAATTTTCTCTTTGTATTAATTATTTAAATAAAGACTCACTCATACCGGATTTCCGAATGGAGGACGAAAATGAAAGATCTTTTGTGTCTTCTAAAAACGTTTTGCGCAAGACCAATTCCCCAAACCCAGCTCCGGTCTCGCTAGTTAATCATTTTTACAAACGGAAAGAGGAAGTCTGTAAATTACGATTTGCGCATTCATTCCGATTCCTTCCTAATAATAACAATGCCAATTTTGTTTCTGATTTCATCTAAACAATAGCCAATAGTTCATAGATCGCAGTTTGATGGGTGCTTATGGCTTATCCATAAGAAGCAAAAGAGTTTAGGAAAGTAATTGAAAATAACTGTAAGAGACCTCATCTTTTTGCTTCCCACGTGGCGATATGCCGGATATGATGGTTTGGCGATTAAATTTATGGTTATGCTTTGCCAAATGAAGGTATTATTTATCTCATAAATACATCATTTTTTGAAACGGAAGGGAACGCAAACGGTTGATAAAATCTAGTCATTGAAATTTATGCACGTGCATTAATAAATTGTAGAAATATTAAATGATAATAAATTGGATTAGTTTCCGAATTCCGTAGAATTGTGTTTTATAATATATATATTCCAGTAATTTTTAAAAAACATTTGATATGTACGATTTTTTTTTTGATAGGTTTACTTGTAAAATTGATTTTTTTTCATATTTCTAGGCAATCGTTCATTTTCATAATTGGTTTGTATTATGAAACAATTGTGATTAAAAATTATTTTTGTGAAATATTATATAATGCAAGTATATATGTTATAAATTTGCTTTGTTATAAATACAAAGCATTTGTGAATATTCTTTTTACAATAATAAAAGAATTTAAAAAAAATTTCTCGTGATATTTTTTCACGTTTTATTATTTAATATGCACTAATTAAGTATTTAAAAATATGGTAAAGGTACATTCAAAAATGTACATTATAGCAAAAAAGGAATTTTAAATCTTTTATATATTATCTTAAAATTAAATTAGGAGGAAATATTCTTAGTTATGTCAATTTATTTAAATTATCTCGTTTTAATTTTGCTAAATTTTAAGATGCGAATATAAATCACTATGGTTCAATAGTTTGTAGATAACACTCCAAACTTGAATATGTAGAGCTCTGCTACTTATTTTAAACCGTTCTTAGTAAAGTTAACTTTCCTGTGTACAAGAAAGAAGCTACAGCCTTATTTAGGATAGAGTAGAAAACCTAACCGAAAAGTAATTTTTGTTTTGTCCATTGAAAAATATTGTTTTCTGACATGGAAGCATAGAAGTTTAGAGGGAGAGTCCGTGGAAAAAAAAATAGGAAATTTTCATTAAAACTTCTCGAAAAACTTATTTAAATAATTGAGGTTTTCAAGAACCTTATGGAGAAGGGAATGGGTACCATATATCAAATGCACACAACTTCTATATCATGTGATTCCATCTGAGATATCAACTTAAAATGGAAATTAATGCAGTGTAGCATTTTAATAGAAAATTATTCTAGAAAATTTTAGTCGCAATTTTTAACGAATATTAAGGAATAAAATAGTTATAAGCACATTCAAATACTGATACTAGTTTGAGAAATTTATTAGATTTCTCTAGATTTATTTAAAATTTCTTTTTTTAATAAAGAATAAGAAAAAAAATGTTTGAAAAATGCTCTTCAATTTAAAATCATTTAAAAAAAGAGTTCATTGAGATATAAACTCTCCATAAATGTAACTGTTCATCAGATTGATTGAAGGTTGAATTTCTTTTCCGTAAAATGCTTAAATGTTATGAAAGTTAGGAATCATTTTCAATGTAAATGATTTTTGTTCCGATGATGAGACTGTAAGGTTTCAAGAAATAAAGCAATTGTGAGAATTAAATACATAATAACCTACTCAATTCACTGTTTTTGTACAGATAGAAAAGTTATAATGCCAATAAAAAAAAAAGGAAATTTCAAAATTTCAGTGATTGTTCTTAAATATAAAATGTCAAGCAATTATTTTGCTCGAAGAAGAATGTTTGAAAGCATAAATAATTTTGATTAAAATTGTTTGTGGTTTTTGCAAAGATTTTTAATGTTTTTCAAAATAATTATTTCAAAAATTGCTGTTCTTAATCATTTGATTATAAATATACATAATTATAATCATTTTAACTAACTATAATGTGTGGAATCGAATAGAAACAGCTAATGTTTTTTGTATACAAATATATTTATTACCCCTGTATAATCAGTTTAATTTGTTACATGTAAACAACATTATTACGACATTATTATTACCCTTAATTACTAATTAAATTTATAGAAAATATTAGATAAAGGTTCTACTTAATCTAAATTCATCATGGAAGTAAAGTTTGTATGAATTTTAAATTTTTGAAATAAAAGTTTGATTAATAATTTGAACTAATTAAATTTAATGATGTTCTCAATATTTAGAGGGCGTTATACTGATTGCACAATTTATATATTTCATTTATAATTATTATAATTTATTATAACAATTTATCTTATTATACTATGTTGTCTCCATAATACATTATTATACAACATCATTAATTTAATAGACATTTGAATTCTATTTCACACATGAATTT
>JAPDSC010065608.1:0-12754 GCA_026290005.1 Latrodectus geometricus | reverse complement strand
AAAAAAAAAAAAAAAAAAAAAAAAAAAAAAAAAAATAATAATAATAATAATAATAATAAATAAAAATAAATAGTATGTGATTCTTTTGTATCTAAAAATTTCAAGTATTTTATTTTTCATTTAGATGATATTATTCCAATTGTGAAAACTTTAATTGATAAATATGGGCTACTAAAGGAAGTTTGGTACACTACTGTGAAACATGGATCCATACTGGATCCCATTCCATCTTATGAAAATCAGGCAATGGCCTTTATAGTAATAGCATTAAAGATGTTATTTGTGTTAGATGGAGAATTTGAAAAGTAAAGTATTTCTTTCTTTTTAAAGTAAAATGAATGTTTTCAAAGTTTTTTTTTATAAAAATTAAATTTTTTAATAGTTACTAAAATTAAGATATGAATTTCTACAGTGTGTCTCAAAAATGTTTTTTTATATGGTATATTAATTATTTATATTAATTTATATAACTGTTTATTATGAGCATACATTTTAACTCATCATTTTAAATTAATGATTTGTAACAAAAATAGCTGTAAAACTAAAAGGGTAACTAATAAATATTAATTGTTTTTGCAAAATAATTCATTTATTTTATATTCAATATAAAAAATTAATAATATTTTTAATATTGTTGTCTGGATGTTTCTTAATTTCATATTTGTTAATACTTCAATTTAACTATTTTATTTTTTTATTCTAGAGAACATAGTGAAATCATGACAAAAATAAATGCAATTATTAAAGGTATGATGTAAAAGTATCTTTATTAATTTTTTATATCTTTATCTGATCATACATTTCATGTATTGAAAACTGTATTTCAATACATGTTCATGTATTGAAAACTTTATTTAGTTAATTAATAAATAAATTGATATTTTATTTTGAACTTAAGAATGCTTCATTTGCTTTATGTGCATCAGTATTTGAGTAGGATTTATCTACCAAGTTGAATTTTTTTTATTTACTATTTGTTTATGTCTACTGTCAAAAGAAAGGGATGATGTTACTGTTTATTTATTTAAAAGAGTTTTAATGCTTTGCTAATTAATATAAATGATTTATTTTACCGGTTGCATCAGCTCACTAACATTTTATATATTGGATAAAATACATATGTATGCAGCTACAATTGGTGATATCTTCATTTTGCAAAGAGATTATTCTTGTGAAACGTTCTTGTGGGAAATATTTTACTATTCTCTAATCTCATGCCAATTAATTGCTTTATGTGGTTAATGAGTATCATTTATCTTGCATTTCATTAACATAAATAGTATTAGACATCTTTGTATCTTGGTTATGAAATGTGTTATATTATTCAGAATTATCCTACTCAAATTTAGGATTGTGTGCTAAAACCTTTTATGTGCTTGGTAATCTTATAGAGAAAAAATTCTGTGAATGTATAATTTATGAATATTGTTGGTGTGTATTTTAATTATTGGAAATATTGCTTAAGAGCTACTTGATATGTTGAGATATATTTATAATTAAATTAATGTATTACATATCAACAGATTTGAATAATTGTATAATTATTCTAAAAAAGTATTGCAGATTTTTTATTTCAAGATTAAATATTATAAAACAATCACTTTTTCTCTGCTCCTCATAATATATAAATATTAAATGGAAAGTTTGATGTGATAGTAATTTATCTGGATGATAATTTTAAAAAATAATGGTTGAGGGAGAGTAAGAAAATACATGTATTAATTATCATTTATCTTTTACTAATATATGCATTTCTCTATATTTTTCATCTTTCAAAATCAACTTTTTTTTTTAAATAAATAATTGTATAATAAAAGTTCTTGAAATCTTAATACATATTAATTTTTAAATATTTTATTCCATGTCTTTAAATTTTATTAAGATTTCAGTTTATTTTTGTGTTTCCATATATTACTTTCATTATTTTTTTTATTTTATTATTAAGTTTTATTTTACATGATGGTGATAAAAAATAAATGTTTATTTTTTATAAAAACATTTTAAAGCTGTTCTGTTGTAGATAAGACAATGTTTGTCTGGTCTGAATGGAAAAAACAAACTGCCTTGAAAGAATACTTATTTATAAAAGATGGAAAGACATTTTCTAAATTGTAAGTTAAATTAATTTTATTTGCTTTGCAGTCTGTTAAAATTTTGTGGCCATCAAAATTAATTTATTAATTATGTTTGAAAAATGTATTTATGATTTTATACAACTCTATTTTATTGTTTTCATATCATGTATCATTTTCATATATGGTGTATAATTATTTTTATTAAAACATTTAGCGATTTTTTAAGATGTAATAATTTTTCATCATAAATGTCAAATTTTGCACCAAAAATAATACAGAAATATGTTATAAGAACTATATATTAATCAAAAAAAAAAAAAAAAATACTTGTATATTTTAAAATTTTATGAAAGATTTTGAATTGGAAAATATTTTAAAAAGGAAGGGTACATAGTAATTAAAATTATTTGTTAATGTTATGTAAGCAGCTCTTTCATGGAAAATTACTTAATTGCAAGGTTGGTAAAACTCCTGGAAACTCCTGTTAATTGATAGCGAAAGTCATAGCAGAATGGTTAGCACTCTTGCCATCGGTTCAACTATTTGTGGGTTCGAATTCTGCCTTGCTTGGTCTTGGATGTTTGTAGTGGTTCAGAATCCACTTTAAACCGTAAGTTTTAGTCTAATTAGTCCTTGTATGCAGAAAATGACCAATGAGCTACAAATAAACCAAACCTCGTTACTGGTTTTTTCCATATCCCTGGAAATTTTTGAAATTATGAGTTAATTCCAGGAAATTAGTGAACTACTCAGTAAATTTTTATTTTCTTCAATTATTAATCTTTTGTTAGGACATTTTATCAATCTCACTAAGATTTTTTCAGTTTTTTATCAAAAAGAAGCAAAATCTTAGTTTTGCACTTTTTTCCACTAAATACAAATATTGGCCAGTGCTTTAGAAATCTTTAACTTTTTATTTAAATGCTTGCTAGGGATGAAGTATATAATTTTTTATGATTTGTATTACATGCCATTAGAATAGATATAGCATTTCAAAATGAATGAAGTAGAATGGTAAACAGAATCCACAGTGCTTCTCTAGAAGGCAACTTTGGTTTGAGCATAATGTTTCTACAGTATGATCATGATCTTCTTTGACGAATTGTATGGTAGAACAACTACTCAACTGTGCTTAGGAAAAAAGTCATCAATCAAGGCTCTTCCCAACTGATTTCAGCTTAAATTGTGCAATTTGATTGTGCATAGAATTTCAGAGGATAGAAGTGCATTGTAAAATGCTTGTGAGAAAACCACCCATTTCTGCTTGAAATACAAAACTTTGCTTGCAATGGTGTCATGCATACAAAGATTCGAATTAGGTTAAGAAACCTTAAAATAGCTTTTGAATGTTATTTTGTCTACTTTCCTTTACAATTTGATTTACAATAAAGTTTATGTTTGCTGAAATTTAAATCAATATATTCATTTCAAAGGGATTACTAAGCATGTTTATTGGAAATATAATTTTTAGGTGCATTAAATATGACACCTTTTATAGTTTTGTGTCTAGTAATTTTTCATAATTGATTGGTATTAATATAAATAATATATAAATTAGTCTCTAATGTGCCAAAACTTTCAAAGTTTGCCAAAAAAAATTTTTTTCCTACATGTATCTTTGCAAAATGTAAAATTCGTAACGGTAGAAATTTAAACAGCTTTTTCTGACTATGTTATTATATTTTGAAAAGCTTTTAAATTCAAAATTAAAAAATTTCCGACCATTAGTATGATAATAGAAGTTTCCAGAGGTAGTGAATTTTTGCTTATTGACTTGTGAGAATTGCTGCCTGTAAAATAAGTTCTCTTTTTTAAAAAATAGATTATGAAATTGTTCAACTTATGTAAACAATCCTGATTTTCAAAAAGTTTGTTATCAAAATTAAGTCCCCCAAATTAAGAATATTCTTAAATTATATTTAAAAATCTCAATTTGTTATCAAAAAGAATTATGCATAACTCAACAATTATGCTTTGTTATTAAATCAAAAATACCAATGTTATTTTTATAACATAATGTTTTTATAATATCAAGTATAATTTACTCATTTGTTTATTGTGCATTACCTTTGAAAAGTTGAATTAAAAAGATTTTAACTGAATCATCTTTTTTCCAGTCTGATGATAGCAACAACTCCACCTTAGCTACCACCTTGACAAAGCATTTAGATTTAATAGAAATTCAGATTGGAAAATAATTTAACATATCCAGTGCAAAAACTTTGTATTTTGTTGTTGATGTATGCAGTCTATCATTTAATTTGTAGTTGCACAAATAATCTGTATACTTGGCAAGAATTTGAACTTTTCTTCCATAAAGTACAATATCATGCACAAAGAATTTGGATACATTTAAGCAACCAGCATGTCTTTGCCTTTATTTGAATGGGGCTCATTAGATAAGAGTTCCATCACTATATAATATTATTCATGAAGGATCCATCATTTCAGGAAATCCGCCGCCTGCATTGCCACATACCATTTGTTTTTATCAGATGTATATTTCATTTTGGTCCATTAGTGATGATTTCATTTCCACATATCCAATGTATTTTTTCATAGGAGATAGCTAGACAATATTATCTTTATCTTACTGTGAGAATATGTTTCTGGAAGGTGTTTCTATTACATAATTTGGTACATTAATTTTAAATATTTCAAATTTCTTTTGAAAGAAAAATTTGTTAAGAAATTGTTATTAAGTAATACACATTAGTTCATACATTTTAATATTTTTTAAAATTTAGTTAAAAAAATTTTTTGGCATTATTTAAAACTGATCTAATGTATTTGTCATAGATATAGATAATTATTTAAAAAATTATATATTTGTACAATCTTAGGTATAATGTTATTACAATATGTTTTGTGTCTTAATTTTAATTTTGGTAATGTTGTAAAAATGTTTCAGAAATCGAATCGATTCTTTGAATGTCGATAGAATTATTGGAAGCTGTCCAATTTTGAATTCAGAATTTAATATTGGTGTAGCAAAAGGTAAGATCATTTTTCTGTTTAATTTAAAAGTTCTTAATTCAGTTAATTCTATATCACATCGTTTTGTAAAATGGTTTCGTTATAACATAATGAGAAAAATTAAAGTAATAGCATGAATACATAGTGCATCCATGCAATATTACATAAGATTATTTACAATGTAAGTATAACTGCATGAATAAACGCATTTTTCCACTACAACCTATGTACAATAATACATAACTCGTCTAATCAATAAGACATTATAGGTTTTGTTTTTTATGAAACTTTTCTATTTTATTTTTAATTTTCTATACACTCTTAGAGTCGTAAATAAAAATATATTGGTTTATGCGAATTTAAAAAAGCGAATTAAAAAAATGATTAGAAATTTATTTAAAGATTTACTTTAAATTAATTTTGTGTTCAGCATTAACAATTACTTAAAATGTAAAATTTTTAGTTGTTAAGTTATAACACTATTAGATAATATTCCATTTCACTCACAAGATTTGAATCATACTAATATTAGAATAGTGTTTGTACTTTTAAACATTACTTTATTGTTCCAACTATAGGTTTTAGGCATTTGAAGTCAATATATGGAAGCAATTTTTGATTACTAGTTACATCAATATTTCATATTTATCACTAAAAGAACTGAATGATAAAAAAATAAGTGCATATTGAAAGAGGATATGGTCATGTTCAGTTGAAACTAAAAAAGATGAAAAAAACATTCTAGAATTGTAATGGTCAGAAAGTGAAATTGGCATGTTAAAATTTTCTAAATTAATTGGAGTTAATGGCCTTGTGGATTCAATTTGTGAATGTTCAAAAAATAGAAGTTGACGAAATGGAAATAAAAAATTTAAAAATTAAATCAGCCTAAAGGCGATAGTATTGAAGATTGCAATGTTCATATTATGACACTAGAAAATTGGAAGAGCTATCAAACAAAATCTGGAATCTCAAAAGAAAATTAATTGCCTATCTTTATTACATTAAATTTACTATAAACTTGTAAAGACTAACAAACCAGAATTATAATTAATTTACAGAAGATAGAATCTGCTAAAAGTGTAATAAGAAAGTGAAAGAAATGAAAGCAATATCATGATACATAAAAGTCATTTTTGATTCTACTCAGTCTTGAAGGAAGAATAACATTAAATTAAGATTATATTACATAAAAATATTTTTTTTAATTTTGTTATACATACAATTATATTTTAATAAAAACTAAGTTGTGTTTATATAGAACTTAATAATTTTTACATTTGTTTATATAAAATTTAATAATTTTTTACAGTTATTTATATAGAATTTAAAAATGTTTTTGATAAGGTTTCTGAATGTAACCCACTTTTTTGCTTTGGCTGCAGTTTTCATGCTTTTGTTCAACATGATATTTTCTAGAAACTTATCAAATGTGTTATTGATGAATAATATATATAATATTATGTATAATTAATCTGAAAATTAATAAAAATTACTCAAAAATTTCACAATTATTAAAATAGTTTTTATTGAATGTGATAAAACAGTTAACAATTTTAACACAAAAGTTAAATATTTTGCATATGAAATAATTAATATGCAAAGTATGACAGCATATGCTCCTTAATTTGTCAAATTAAAAATTTGAAGTAGAAAACAATTTATGAAATTACTTATATGTATAAAGATGTAGAGATAAAAATCACTTATGCTACAATTATTTTTATTATTATTCTATAACAATAAAGAGCTCATTAGTTTTAAAAGACTCAATGATTATTTTTAATGCTTTAGGGAAATCTTTGATAGTTTAGAACTTTATTACTTGTAAAAGCAAATCAGAAAAAAAAAAAAAAAAAAGCAAAACAGCACTGTTAAAATATATTAAACAGGAAATTTTGTTTTATCCAAAACTGTAAAATGAGTTGTGCAATATTCAAATGATAAAAGCATGTTATTAAATATGTTGTATAAAACTTACAGCTATTATACTTTACCCTTTTCTTTAATCCACTTTTTATTATTAATTAAAATCAACATAATTAAATTTTTCTCATTTTATAGAATTTTTAAATTTATATCTTTTTATTAAAAACTATGATAAAATTTCCTGCAAAAAATTTTGACATGTAACATTTCAATCAATTTGATATACAAGTTTCCAATTTTAATTTTGTCAACTTATCGTGAAATTTTTTAACTATAGGTTAATTTACATTTCAAAATAATTGAAACACATGATAAAATAACTTCATTCCCATAAATTTTGATTTTAATTTTTTCATTTATTTTAAATATGCATTATAGCCATTAAAAGTGCTACACTAGTAAGAAATGCCAATAAACAAAAGGATATTTATTAGACAAATATATTATACTGAAAATGTAACAAGCCTTAAAACACAGTACCCAGAAGAACCACCCCTGGTGCAAAAACACATAAATCCCTCAGTATTGTGTGAAATAAAGATTGGATGTCAAGAACAACTGTTTATAGATCTTCAAGATGATAATACATTTCATCAACCTTAATGATGGCATATAGAGAAGAACAGATTGTGTTCAGCATTTGTTGATCGCATGTATGTTGTTGACAATCTTCATTTTTCAGCAAAGCTAAACCAAGTCCATGACTCCAGCAACTTTAAGCATACTAAATACATAGAGTAGATCCCCATAGGGAACTACTCTAGTTAGATTAAAGCAGTCGTGAATATAGTCATGTGTAGTTTGAGAAGTTGACCATTTAGAGCATGTAGGAAAAATTCTTAATCTATCTTTGTATGTAATAGATCTAGATGACTACTGAAAATATAAGAATTGAATTTCTGCTTGTTTTGGCTAAAATGGTGGGATAAAGAACCAGCAGGACAATTATCCTGATATTAGTAATGAATAGGAGAGACAATGGGACATTACAGATTGATAAATCAGGAATAAAATTCTAAAAAATTAAGAGATGCTAGGGAAAACAAGCATAGATCTGCCTTTATTAGCAAGGTGTCTGCTGTATTATTACCAACAATGTCTACATATGAAAGGACCTACTGCAAGTGAATCTCACAAAAGATGGGAAAACTTTTCAGCTTGTTCAAAATTGCCATGCTGATATTGTCTCTGATATCATGCCAATTTGTGAGATGTTGAATGGCATTTTGACTATCACTCAAAATTTCAGGTATCTTTTGAACTAGAAAGAGAAAGTATTCTATTGAGGGCAGCTTCTATGGCAATTAATTGACTATGGAAAACATAATCCATCAGAATTTCTCAATTTCATATGGAATGAGTAGCTTTTGGATCTTATTTTCTCCATTACCAAAACATAAATTATTATTTCTGCTACTATCAGTAAAATAAGAGTGCCTTTTGGAATATTATTGGTTAATTCAAGAGCAATTTATCTCAAATATTCCATGGTAACTGAAAATTTGTTAACATGAATATAAAGATTTGAATGGAATAATACTCTGGAAGACTTTCAGATATAGATCCACATTACTCAAATTCAATTTATGAATTTAAATAATGTGGCTCTACAGCTCCCTATATTAATAAATGTCTAACCACCTTCCTAAATGGGTTATTTTTCTTGAGTCTGTTTCACCAATCTTGAAGGTAAGCAGTAGTTGATTAATGGAACAAAAGCTGTGTAGTTTGTTAAGATATTTTACAAGATTTGAATTTTTTTAAAAGTTGAGTGGCTGTAAGTTGGATTAGAAAAAAAGACAATGTCATTGGGGAAACTGCCTTGTGTAGACCTGTAATACTACAATTAGTATGAAGCTGGGCCTAATCATGCTTTTGTAGTTTAATCTTAGAAATGCTACTGTATACTTAACCCTTTAAGCGGTTTGCCTGTACAGCATATGTGCTACCTGAAATTGGCCTCTTCCTGTTTGCCGTATGGGCATCGATATTTTCTCCTTTCCTTTTCTGGTTTGCCCACATTTTTCATTATTGTAAGAGACTATTTAGTATTATTATTTTTCAACATATGGCGTGGCTTGTCCATGTAAATGAAATGCTTTTCGTTTGTGTTTTTCTATGTAGCGTGAACTTTTCTTGGAAATTTTGTTTCTACTGTATGCTGTGCTTGTGAATCTTATGGAAATTATGGATGGAATAGACGACGAAAATACTTTCTTGTTAGACGATGAACTACAGTCTGATACAGATATTTCTTCTAATTATTTGGATTATTCCTCAGATGACTCCAGTGATCTCAGCTCTGGTGAAGATTTGAGTTCTGCAAGAATTTTTACCGAGGTTGATGTGAAAAATCCACCTGTTCCGTGTCCTCGATTAAATTTTCTAGTATTCCCTCTGTGCACGTACAATTTGACAACACTTCTGATGTTCTACAATTTTATGAAACATTCATTGATTTTTCACTCATGAGTAAAATTTTGGAAGAGACAAATAAATATGCCATTCTATATTGAATGCAGAAAGTACTTGAAAAAAGCAAACATTTAGGGGTTTTTGTTTCCAAATTTGTAAAATAAAAAATGTAAAAAAGCATTAAAAGTGAAAAATAAAATTCTTAATATTCTTATTCTATTAAGTATGGTACTTAATTATATGCAATAAAAAAATATGCCTTTTTTGGAAGCATTTCTGGTAAAATAATTGACCGCTTAAAGGGTTAATATCTATTCGTTTAAAGTATTTTGGAGGTTAGTCACATTGTCATCCCAGTCACACTTAAAGAAATACTTTAAAATGTCCAGGAGCTTTCTGTTTTTCAACCCCAGGTGGTCAATATGTTTACTGCTGGAAACCTCCAGATACAGGACAAGTTTGCTAAATACTTAGGGCTTTTGTCCATAAATAGGGGAAGTTCATGCAAGAAAATTAAAAGCCTATACTCAAATAATTTCGCATTAGTAAAAAAAAGCGGAAATAGATTTTGTTGTGATTAAAACTCAATTTATGGTGCTCTGCAAAATTCCACCTGGCTGATATCACTATGTTACCAGAGACTAATAATGTTTGATTTCGGCATTTTACAATATTAAAAACAAAATACATATATTATGATATGGAGGAGATATGAATTATACCAATAAGTTAAATTTCAATACTTGTTAATTTGTTGATTGTCCCTTAAATAAAGTTTTTGATAAATAAGTATATCATGTTTTCTTACATATTTAAAAGCAAAACAAGGCTTATTAAAATTTGTTTTTAATAGCCTTTTTTTACATAAAACCTTTATTTTATCTCTTGATTTTCATAACACTAATTTATTTAGAGTTATAATTAAATGAACTTTGCTATAATCAAAATTTTATAATTTTCTGCAGTGAAACATTTTAGGATTTTATATAAAATGTTTCAAATAAATTATTCATTTTTTTCATTATGTTATATCTTATGCAAATATAGCTATGCATCATTTCATATTAATTTAAGATTATTTACTTTCATAAAATTACTATAAAGTATTAAATTCTAAAATATGAATTACTGTATGATTTTTTTTTTTTCATAGATGCCACTTCAGAAAATAAATCTTGTGAAAATGAGATAAAAGCAGTACTTGAACCTTTTGTTAATATATATGATTTGAAAGAACCTCCGACTTCCTTTCCTTTGACATGTCAACTGCATCGCTTAATGACACAGTGGGAAAAATTGCCTATATACAAAGATACCAGTAACATTGACTTTGGTTTTATTAGTAAAGATTTTTCATCACATAAACTATATTACTGGCCTTCAAGTACTTCAGATTCTGAAGAATTGATTAATTTCTTATTGTCTTCCCTTTATAAGTCATCGGAATTAGTTCATCTAGGGCGAAATTTTGAATCTTATTTTGAAAAGGTTGTGAGAACAACTAAAAACTATTGGCATGGAACACATACACACAAAACAATGGATAGAAGAGGAATGTGGTTGGAGGACTTACCTTCTTCATTTAGGTGGCTCTTAAAATTCTTATCAAATTATCTCCAGATTAACTGTATTGATTTTTATATTGAAATCAGAGACATTGAAAAAAAATTATTTAAAGTAAATTCTTAAAAGGTTTTAATTTGCTAGTTATTTATGAAAATAAATTAATGTACATATTGTATGTAATTTTTCTTGAATTGTTCTTCATATAAAAATAATAAAAATATATTTTGTTGTCATTAAGTTTAATTGGGTTTCTGATATATTTGTCTTAAATTAATGTAAAAAAATGTGCGCTGATTTCTTAAATTTTAAATTTCTTATCATTAATTATGTACTATTTTATTTATTTCAGTAAATAGCTTTTATCTGAATTGTCAGTATTTTAAATTGAAATATCTTTGTAAATTAAAGCAAACTAGCATAATGATACTTTTATTTTTAAAACAAATAAAACTTTTGACAATTATTTTTACTAAAATTCATATTTTTAAACATTGTATTTCAATTTTAATTTAGGGGGAAAAAACTCAAATTATCACCAATACTTGTATTTGTTCTTCAAACAATATATTTCCTCTCTGTATAATTCATATATCAAATATTTAGCAAATACTAATACTTAGGTTAAAATTTCATTAACATTTGATCTTTTAAAATGTAAAAATTTTGAAAACATAGTAGTTTTGTGTGTTATTGCTTAACAAATATTAACTTATGTAAATTTACATGATTATCATCATATTTTATTAATTATAAATTATTTCGTAATTAATGTAATTTAATTTTTTATCATGAACTTTAAAATATAAATATTTTTTATCAAATTAACTTTTTCTGTTATTCATGAATTACATTGTAAACATGAAATTTAAAACAATTTTTCATTCATTAATTTATAAATGCTTAAATATTTTTTCATAATAAGATTAAGAATTTCGTTTCATTAATGCAAATTTATATTAAAATAAAATAAACGTTTATAAATAACATACCATTATATATCAATAAGATTAAAAATTATTATCTGCTTATGAGTCTACTAATGTTCCACGTGTAGTCGTGAATTATCTGTTGAAATATGGCTGTGAGCAAGCCCTGAAAGCAAGGAAGAATAACTGACTCCAACACCTCGGAGATGTAACGCTGGCTCTTTTAAGTACCGGCAGTACGTACTAGAGGAGCGTGAGAGTGATATCTAATACCTCCCTATACCATAATACTTAGTACAGGACCAGTGTGGCGATGCATAACGCAGCTGTTCAGCATCCTTTCTCCACAATGTCTCCAGACTCGAATGCAACCATCGTGATGTTGCTGACAGAAACGTGACTTATCAGTAAAAACAATTTCTTTCCATCGTCTACATCCTTCTTTCAGCGCATCATTAGCGGTGGAGACATCTGTGGTTCTGCCTCAAGAGTAGACGAAGCAATAGACGTCTTGCTTTCAGACCACTTTGCTGTAAATGGCGTCGAATTGTACGCGCAGACACTGGATGATGTGTTATAGGCTGAATGGGATATGCTATGGTTCGTGATGTGGTTCCGCGATCTGGCACTGCTGTGCGCACAATTTGCCTGTTATCACGTGCAGTGGTGCAATATGGTGGATGCGATCGAACACTTTGGTCCGTCGCACTCTCCTGTATGCTACGATCACATATCCGCATTACAGTTGTTCGGTTTTGTCTAACAGGACTACCGATTTCCCTAAAAAATTACCCACAATTTCGGTAGGCCACTATCCTTCCTCTGTCGAGCTCGGATACTTGATCAAAAAAGATCGCTGTTTTCTAT
>JAPDSC010065605.1:11747-33125 GCA_026290005.1 Latrodectus geometricus | reverse complement strand
AAAGCTTCTTAAAACCTCCAAGAGTTCCCTGGGGGCTCCTTGAAAAATAATACAGCATCCCACTGAGCAGCATATGGAACTTGTATGTGTTCATTTAAGGGAAGAATGAAGTGGTTTTAATTGCAATAATGCTCCTACATCATATTAGGCTTAAAACACTTCTTTTTGTATTGATTTATCATTATTTGGGACAGCGTTGTTCTAAATAAAATTTATTGCTTTGTTTTCTTTCTGATTATGTATTTGTCTTAAAGTATCATTTGGGATAGTCACCCGCCTAAACATTATAACTATTTCAAATCTAAGAAATTCAATCAATATTTAGTTATTCCGAGTGTTGGTATGTTAATGTATTTCCTTAATTCGAAGTTCATTGGATTTAATTACATGATTTGCATTATGTGTTTTGAAATAAAAAAAAGTTAATGATGCATAATTCTATGGAAGATAGTAAGAATGCGAAAACACAAAATACAAAAGATGTTTCCTTTTTTTATTTTTTCCGGAAATTATCTTCTATATTTTAACCCGAATGTTTTCTAATGATTATCCCAGATTTCAATTCCACAGCGTTTCGCGATTTTTTTAATGCGTTTGAAGTTTTTGTTTCTTAAAACAATCAAGTAGTTTTAATAGCAATCACTGAAATTCTTTTGAGATAATTTTTAGAGAAGACAATATTTAAAGATCTTACATTTTTATTTAAATTATTTCAATTTTCTGTAGCGCAAATAACAAAATAGAACTTCATATTAAACAGTAAATTTAAAAGAAAAAAATAATTTAAATTTCTTTTTCAGCAATAACAAACTTTAAGTACAAACCTCCATTGGAATGTTTTATTTTATCCAGATTTCTTCACCAAAGTTTAAATTCCTTTTTTATATATTTAAATTCATCTTTATCAGTATACTATTTTTAATGAATATAGATGAAAATGATTCTGTTCCCTTTTCGTTACCAAAATGAAAGAAAGTATTTATGGATGTTTAATAAAAATGTTATTGTTTTGATCAATTCCATATATATAATAATTATGAATGTTTATTTTCCTGTTTAAATATTATTTTTGCACCTGCATATTTTCCTGCATCTAGCCAAGAGTTGGGCTCTTCCAGTTACTAGATGCAGACGGGTGAGGATCTTCTTAGTTTATAAGCAGAGATCAAGCAGAAGAATTCGTAATATTGGATCCCTCACTATCAGAGGTATCATTTCACTTGGAAGACATTGCGACCATGACATATTTATCATTTTTAAATGTAGGAACATTTCTAAGAAATAAATTACAATTCAAATAATAGATTAAATATGTATTTGTGTAAGATATTTATCATATTTTATAAACTTTATTATAAATATTTAAGAAATGTATAATTAAGTTAAATATATTTTAGATCTCACACTTTAGATTTTAACCATAACTTTTTAAAGAAGCTTCCACGTGTATATTTTCATTTTTGTGTTGTGTTCCCAAAAGTATGAAATAAGCACGTCAAGCTCCAAATGTTAAAGAAAATAGGTTTCAAGATAATTTCTATTTTTCTCCCTAAACGATATTAATTTATATAAATTAAGTGGAACTGATTAAAAATAAACTTTTTCATAAGAACCTAGATAAATGTTTTTTCAAATGAAAATTATTGAGCAAATTTTAAGCATAATAAAATCTATTCAGTGAAATCATAAAATATTTCTGCCGCAGTAAAGATTTACTGCGCAGTAAAGATAAATTCGACAGAAATATTTATCCTAATTTATTAATAATTTAGTTTTATAATATTTGTTCAATATTTGCTTGACGAATATAGTTATAAAAGCTTATCGAATTAAATATAAAATCATAATAATGTAAAAAAATTTAATCTCTCTGTGTAACACAATATATATTTCTTTGAAAAATAATTTTTTTTTATGTTGCTTTTTACTATGGTGGAATAGTCCTTAAAATGACGTGGTAAAAAGTTTTTCAAAAGAAAAGCCATTATTTCTTTAAATTGTAGTTTGTAAAACTAGTAACTTTTAACATAAAACCTAATTTTTTTACAACTCAGATAATTCTTCGATTTTTTTAAAAATAATATTTTTTTTACAATAATATGAATTTATTAAATATTAGAATAAATATTGGAATATATTATATCTAAAAATATTTGTATTTTAGTTATATTTAAATCTTAAGGTTCTATTATCTTATAATTATGTTTTTTTTTAAAGTTACAGCCAACAGAATATTAAACGCATTATTCTTACAGAATATTGTTTACATAGAATCAAGTAACTTATTTTGTCTATTTGTAATTAAAGTAAAAAAAATATGCTTTCTCTTACATTTAAAGCTAAGGAATACATATATACGTCTTGTTTATCTGTATTTCTAAATTCAAAACTAATTTTGGCATTTTAGTCTTAATAAAAGTTAAAGTTGCCAAAAATTAGTAATTTGATACCAATTTCACAGCTTTCAATTTAGATTGCATTCCTAGTGTATTATTTGAAGCCTCTCCATGAAGTATTTAAAGATTTATATATATCTGCAGGTAATATGCAAAATGTGGATTTTTAATTTCCCTTTTGCATGAATTCATTCCTTAAGACTGTATAGCTTTTTTAATAAAGAAATAAATATTGTTTGGCATTTAACTATTTTCTTTAAAGTAGTGATGATTTTTCAGGATCCCACCTATATATACCGCATTGCAATTCATTAAGCATCCCTAAGATGTTTTTCATTTCCTGTCCGTTATATTTTATCAAATCCTTGCGTGGGAAATATTGAATATTATTTGAATAGCATTATTAAAGCTATTTCTCTATATTTTATGAGGGTATTATGAAAACTGCAATTACCCACTGAGTAATGAAGACTGGTAGTAAAATTAATAACTCTCTAGACTTATTTTCGATGGTTGGGGAATCTCATGAATGAAAGTTTGTATTAATTCAGAGTCACTTTAAAGTGTAAATCCTGATCGAATTAGGTCCCACATGAAAAAGCTTTTCATAGTGCGTTCAATCGAACAAAACAGAACTCAAATGCATATTAATACTGTGATATAAATGAACAAATTTTAAAACTACCCATGTCATAGGTTGAATACTAATCATGACATGAATAATACAAAATTTCTCTAACCTGGACAATAAATGTATATAAATAAAACAAATATTGTAGAATGTATCAAAAAATTTTTCTTTTGGTATGTCAACCAAATTCTGTCTATAGGAAGAATAAAATAACATGCTGCTTAATAAAGCTAGCAGACTATCTAAATGTAATTAAGTTACAACAATTGTGTGTGTGGCTTCTGTTTAATTACTCTTTCAAATGAAATCACTGAACCAAAAATTATTTTGAACCAAAAAAACATTTCAAAATTTCAAATAATGGTGAATTAATGAAATTTGACATGAGAAGTGGCATTATCCTCTCTTCACTGACCTGCGATATACGAAAACCACTTAATGTTACAAAACGAATATAAACTTTCTAGATACCATAATTTTCAGCTTATTTAAGTCTCATTCCTGCTATTTTCTAGACATTAATGCAATATCTTTTCCACAAGATATCTTACAATCAAACATAAATAAAAGTTAATTTGATATTGTAAATCCTTTTAGACTTGTTTTGAAAATATATGCAATTTTTAAATATTCACTCCTAAATATGTGGTTATAAAAAATATAAATATATAGAATAATCAATTCCATGGACAGTCAATACAATTCAACAGCTTATTATTTATTGTGAAAAAATGAAACAATAAAGAAAGTACTCTTACCATAAAATAGAACAGCAGTTTAAAATTTGCAGAAATGAGTGATTTAGCAACGAAAATAATGACTAATTTTAAGTAAATTATTCTGTAACTTAAGTGTTATGTCTTTTGAAACATTATAAAATGTACATCTGAAAAATTGAAGAAAAACATTAGAGCTGATTTTTTAAACTAGGGATTTTTTAACAAACATTACTTGAAATTTCTTGCGCAAAAGGATAATTAAAATACAAGAAATAGTGTATTAATTTTCTTCCATGAAAAACTGCCACATAGATTGAAAAACATTAAAGTAAAATAGTGCAAACAAAATTTACATAAACAAATTGTTTTTTTTTATTTTCCAAGGAAATATTTACAATGAAACTTTAAATTTGTTTCTAATATTTTTAAAGAAACTTAAAATACTTTTGGAGACAAGCAAACTCTCATTAATTAATAAGTTAATTCAACAAATCTTATTATGCAATTAATTTATAAAGCTAAAATAAATAATTTAGAAAAAATCGTTAAACAAAATGACAATATAAAAAATAACACTTAAAATAATTGTAGTTAAAACTATGTTAAATGAAATGGTTATAATAAATGTGGTTATCTAATTAATGTTAAAAAAGTAGCAAAAATTCATTGTGGAATTTGATAAGATGTAAGATTTATATATTTAATTACATGATACTTTCCAAGAAGTTATTTCCTCCAGTATTTTTCTTAAAACAAAACATAAAAACTGAAAATATTTATGTACTACATTTAATTAAATAATTTGTTTCTGTTTTATGTAAAATGTCACGTAAACAGAGATATATTACACTTAAGTGTTTTCATTAACTCTGTTGTGATTTTCTGTTCTAACTTTCTATTTTGATCTTTTAATTTTATTATGGAGAGTACAGAAATAACTGCCTCTTAAATTTTAAAATTTCTTTGAAATTTTCAAAGTTTTGCTAAGCTTACTATATGATAGTAAAAAATGTTTCTGAAAAGTAATCAAAATCTTTCTTTTTGGAAGAGTTTTTCTTCCGAAAACGATGGGGAAAAATGATGCTCTGCAGTAAAAAAACGATTTTTAATGTAGTAAATTCAGTGTCTTTAATAACATTAAATAAGATTAAACACTTAAGATTTCAATATGCAAATTGCGTTGCTGTTACTCGTTATGGTAGAAAGATGGAATGATGAAAATCATGCGTTTTTTAAGTTATATATTTTCTAATATGACTAGAACTGATATTTAAAATACTTAGGTTATATATCAAATCAAAGATATATATAGATCATTGTAAATCTAAGTATTGACTGTAAGTGTGTCTAACTGACTAAAAAAGAATGAAAGATACTCCATTCAGAAAGTAACTCTGTTTCAATTAAAATATGTAAGATTTGCTATGCATAATATATTATCATTAGCTAAGATCGTTATAAAAGTGTAATAATATCGAAAAATAATTAATTAATAAAGAGCATTGAAATAAAATAAATAATTTCACAGGAAGGGACAAAATGGAAAGACACAGAAATGCACTATCTGACTTCATAATGAAACTGATAAGGAATTTGAATATTCCTTCTTCCAACACGAAATAAGGTTTTACACCTAGAGAAGCTTGAGTCCAATCAAACATTGGATTAGTTCTGGCTAAATGACAATAAATGCTCAGTCTCATCTAAGACTTTACATTCACTATTTAAATCCTTCCACTGGTGGTATTTCTGCAATAACACATATTATATGGGACTGATTTTTCTTTCATTCCGTAGAGCTAGAGGATATTGCTTAGAATATTGCAAATTGCAATCTCCAAATCAAGTTTTGATCTTTTTGACTCGGTTTTTTCATATCTTAAATCTAAGGTCATAATGAGGTACCAATTCGGTAAAACTTTCTGATTGAAATCATTAGTTTCATAAAATACCTACTGTTTAATTTTTCCTCAGTACGCAATATGTTTCAATTTTTCTGATTAGCAGAAAAATAATTTTTTTAAATTCTAACTGAAATTCTATGTGCAAAAATATCTTCTTGTTTCTTTATTAGAACACAATGTGTTCAATATTCACTGAGCCCATTTATTTATTTTACTATCTGTATTTAACACCTTTTCGACACTTATGTTGCTATTATTTTAGAATTGAAAAATAATTATTATTTATTAATCAAGGATATTATATATAAATATTTATCTTAACTGGTGGTGTTTTGAAATGACATTTATAAAAATAGATCATTTGTATCAAAATTTAATCATTATTTAAAATTATGATTCATTTACCTTATATGGATTTCTTTTTTCAACCAATAAAAGTAAATCAATACGAAAATTTCTAAATTGGTTATTTTGTTAGATATTTTTAAGACTAATTATTCTTTAAATGTCCTACAAATAATATTTCTATTTTATAATTATTAAATTATGAAACCTCAATGTACTTAATAAAAAAAGAAGATAAATATTTATGGATTTTTATTAGGAGTCGGAAACACTCAATTAACGAATGATTAAGAGCATCAGCTATTAATAAATTAAAATTTAATTTCATTCATTTACTCAAAATTTCTACAAGTGAAATTTTGCATAAGCGAAAATAATTTATTATTAAATATTTTTCCACAAAAGCTGAAAAATTTGCATATTTTTTTAAAGAAGAGTTGTCAATTTTACAAAAGTTCACGAAAATTTTAAGCTTTTTTTAATCGATATCAATTGCAAAATGCAAAGTGAAGAAATACTTAGAATTCTAGTTTAAAACATGTTATAAAATAGTTTATGTTCATCATAAAATTATTTCCGATCAGAGCTAAAATCACTCTACAGTCTATGTTACCCAAAATAAACTATGAATAAGTCACACGCTTTGGAATTTCCAGCCGATACTCCAGCTGAATGGCAATTTCCTTCGTCTAGTCAGCATTTCTTGTATGCATATTTTAGGAAACCAGGGCGTTACTGTAAATGCTCATGAAAATTTCCGTTTCACTTGGTATATTTCTATGATTTATTTCTTATATGTTTTGGATATTTCTTTGCAAATGAAAAAAAATACATCACGCTTGATCATTACATCCTTTGGTGACTATATTACTTTTTTGCATAAAAGAAAACGCGGAAAAAAATTGGGTCCCATATGTTTTTTTTTTTTTTTTTTTTTTTTTTTTTTTTCCTAAGAAACTATGCTAGTGAAATATCATAACTTTGTATTTAAATAATAAATTTCTCTTTTAGTTTCAAAACTATATTTTTATAGTGTGAAAACTAAATTTGGTTTGTAGAGTAAACTAATTATTTTTAAAATGAGGAAGTACTTGCTATTATATGATCTGTTCGAATAATAATAAAGTTATTTACTACACTATATAATTTTCACCTAAACATACTTTTTTCAGTGCTTTTCAACAAAAAATCACAATTTATCATTAATCACGTTTGCTGAACATATTTCGCTTAAGAACAGAAATTCCCATAAAACTTGATTCATTGTCATCTGATTTGTTAGATGCTTATGATAAACTAGTTTTACAGTTGAGATATATCCAATCTTGAATCCATTTTAGTACAAAAGATGTGATACTACAAAGAGACATGATTCATTCTTTAAGGACTAATAATGGCCATTAAGGACAACTATTTTCCTTGTGGAATATTCTGGATTTGAGACCATTTAGCTTTGAGCAACGAGAGATAAATGCTACGCTTCCAACATTTGTATGTACTACTTGCGTGTAGAAGCACGAAGTGTCATGTTCATCAGAATATGGATTCTGGGAAACTCTCCAGTTTCATTCTTAGACACACGTGAAATTGAAAATATCTCCCTGACATCATCCCAAAATCATTGAAAATCCATCCCGGAAATCCATCATCCACTGGATCCATTGTACGGAAGTGAAACGTCTGTTTCAAGTTATTTCTCTCATTATGTTGATAATTCTGTCTTAATGAAAAAAATAAACTTTTCGGGATTTGATTTGCTTTGCTTGGTTATAATAAATTTGTTTAATTTTTTTGTAACTATTCATGTTTTTTCACTTTAAACAACTACAGGAAGAGTTTTACAGATTTAAAACCTTACCGAAAGGAAAGGAAAATATCATTATAAGATTAAATATTTTGGAATATCAATTTATAAAAAGCACTTGCAATATAAAAATGCAAATCTCAGTGTGCTTCTTTAACATTTCTTTTGCAGTATAATCCAAACACGCATGATTTATTTCAGTATGATGGATCTCTTTTAGTTATATGAAAAGCATTTCAATAAATAAATCGTGAGGAGATAGATTATTATTTTTATAAAAAAAATATTTGTTGTTTCCAACAATTTTGCTAACAAATTATGCAATTTAAATTTTTTCCTCGATCCAGCATATTCTTTGATGGTATATACCCAGGACTCTCATGAAATTTTAAGCATCTTATAAAAATATACAAATAATTAAATTACACGGAAAATTAGGAAACTATTTTGTGAGTTTTCAAATGAAATCATAGTGAAAAATAAAATATGAAATTAAACACACATCAGCTTGCTTTGTTTAGGTAAATTTTTATTGTATACTATATAAGCTTCATCAATGTATTTGTAACATTTAACTATATACAGTAAATATTCCTTTTGCGAAGTTGTAGAAACTGGTAAGGTAGCATTAAAATCGAATGTCTGTAAAATCGAAAAATGAATATTACATCTGAATACTTTTTTCCAACTTGATTTTTCTTTATGAATAAAGTATTATTTAATACTATATAGTTATTATTTTTACTGTATAAGAAATAAGTGAAAAATAAAAGTCATAAATAAAAAAAGCTCTTTTTTCATTTTATTGAAGAAAATATCATGTAAAGTACCCATTTATTTTTATATTGTTTAAAATTAATTTTTAAAATATACATATTTTATATTTTTAATTTAGATACGTTTTTACAAAATAATTCTGTAATCTTGATCGCAGGCCAATCACAGGGTCGTTGCACTATTTTCTTCTTGTTTCATCTATATTACATATTTTTATATCTCTCATTCAACTCATTCTCAATCACTTAATCATGTGATAGTTCTTATGTACAAATGACATATGATTCTACATTCAAAATTTCTTAAAAGGAAATTTTGGGTAGCAGCGGTTTTCTTTTTCAATGTTAATGGATGAGTAACTAATCTCCTCGTTCAAGTCATCAAATAAATATTCTTCAGTTAGATTATTTTTGTGTCATGTCATACATGTCAAAATGACCAAGATACATTTTTCTGTAACAGAATCGAGTCATTAAGTCATTTGTAACTAGCATCATTTAAATCATTTGTGCCTAGAGGGAAAATGTCATATAACGATTCCCAGATGTGATCTATCTTTGCAAAAGCATCAACCAATTGAAGCTATTGATTGTACTCTAAAACGCAAGCTGTAAAACAGGTGGAGAAACTTCACACAATTACTTCAAAAGATATAGGATTTCAACATTAGCTGTGCAACTAGCCATCCATAAATTAAAGGATTTACAATTCTCCAGTAAAAATATCAATTCAAGTTTCTCAATAATAAAATTTTAAAAAAATATTAAGAAGTTGCAAAATTCAAATAATAAAAAAATGAACAAACAAAATATAGATGGAAATAAGTTCACAAAAACCGGAATTTTTCAAACTTTAATCATTAAATGGGAATTATCATGTAACAAGTATAAATGTGTTACTATCATTTTAAATGAAAAATACCATTTGCAATATTTTTTACCAAAATAAATTGTTCTTAATTGTCACGTGACACGTGGTACCAAAAACATGTCTTGTGTTTAAAGAAAAATGAAAGAATTATTTTCATGTATCATACTTTTAACCTTTTACAACTTAAAACAACTTATATTCATTATGCATTCTCTGAAAAAAATTATAAGGGAGTGAAATTTATTCTCACTTCTCAAAGAAAAATATCCTGAAGATTCTCAAGCATCTACTGAGAGAGATGTGATTGTAGACAGAAATCTATCTTTCAATACTAGTATTTTTATACTGACGTAAATCTAGGACAATCTATTCTAAAAAGGAACTCTGTCTCTAATCCAAAGTAATCGCTTAAACTATTTTTGAATTGAGTTTAATGATTCCATATCTTTTGTGGCTACTGCATAACTCAATTTTTCATTTCTTCAATGGATCCATAAATTTGAGTACCAAGTATGCATGGGAACTAAACCCTGGGAGTTTCACTTTGTACTGACCTCTTAACCAGAATATATGCGTTACACCTCTATTCATTTGATCATGACAACAGATATGGGAACTGTAAGCCTTGCCCCCCATATGAACAATCGTGAACTCAGTTTAGATACTGTATATATTATATTATTTATGAAACGCAATACATTTGTATATAAAAAATGGCATTTACTTAATGAAAATTGTTATATAAATGTGTTCATGGACATTAAGTAGCGTGGTTCCATTTAAAATTTAATCAATTAAGAAATTTTAACTAATAAGTTCAACTGAGCTTTAAGGTATCAAAAATTGAATTAATATTGAATTAAAACCAAAATTCTATTGAAATAAAGTATTACAAGTAATCATAAAAAATGAAATGTTAATCATATATATTTCTAGTTTACAACCCTTCTCTTTCATTATATTAATATATTTATCTTTAAAATTACAAATATGTTGAATGTACCGCATCTCATCTCACACACTGTTTAGAATATATTCTTAAAATTAGAATTTAAGTAAAACTTTTCCTCTAAACTAACGAAAATACTATTTGCTTTATAATTAAAATATTAGGTTTAATATATACATAAAAAATGTGCGAAGCATTTTTCACCATTTCGTCTCTTTCAAAATGTAATTTTTCTTCAACTGAAATAACAATACCATTCACGATATTTTTTTAAAAAAACTAACGGCATTTAAAAAGATATGACATTAACTGCTTATCTACAACTTACACTGCTGCATAGTATGTGCACTTGTCACTAATCGATAAACTTCATAGAAACAGAAATCCATTTCTCCAATAGATAGAAATATTTTAAGATTAACCAATCAAAAATACAAAAATGTTCTCTGGGAAAATCGGTTATTTTTTCTGATAATTTCTCAATTATAACTTAGGTTTTTTTTGTGCAATTTTTATAAAAAAAAATATAGGAACAAGTTTAATCAGAGACTGATAAAGTATCTTTGTGGATACCGTTATTGGAATTCTTCACGCCTTCGCATTTGAAAGGGATTTCCAATTAATGTGCATAGTTTAACTTGTATCATCGAATGCCATTAATAATCATTTCTTACACTAGATTAGTTTAATCCTGATCTCTTTTCTCAACAGATTTATCTTAAAATAAAGTGAAGTTTACTAAAACATTAATCATTTAAGTTTATCGATTTTTCCATTCCATTTAACATTAAAATTATGAAAATATATTTCAATCATTTAAAATGGATTCATACGTTCTCTTAAATACATTTATCTCCATTTTCGTTTCATTTTCACGTAGAATAAAACGCATGCGCAAGATTCTTAATTGTTATTTTTCTCAAAAGAATACCAACATCTTCGTTTCATTCAGCAGTCAAAAGTTGACTATGGGTTTAAGTACAATTTTGAATATACATATTTTTAGTTAGTTTGTGCTATATTTCAACACAAATGTATTTTACATAAACACTATTTTGTTAGTTTGAGTTCAGTTATTTAAATATTTCAATCTTTATTCTTTAGATAATTTATAAATATGATTATAATCTATATTTAAATAAATTTTATTAAGATTAAATATTTCAAATATGTGAAGATTTCATCGGCATTGTTACGTTAAAAGTTTTCGTATTGGTAGGTAAAGAATTAGACATCGTTGAAATTCTTATATTTAGCTCACGTGTCTTTACAATGTATGCTCATATATATTACATATTCATAACTCTCATAGTATATAAATATATGTATATACATCTACTTATACATAAATGTATGTACATGCATTCAACTCTCACATTCTTTAGTCATTAGTTAGGGAGACAAAAGTTAAATTTGAAGCTCAGTTTAATATATATAAGAATTAGTTATTACTGTTACAATGATGGCTCTTGTGTGCGGAAGGGCTGGATTTATCATTTCCCCAAAAATAACATTTTGTTGAAACTTTTAATCTACGTTTATTTCTTAATATACTTTGTATTTGTGAAAATTTACTAAGCAACTTTTGTCAAATCTGGTTCAAATTTTAGATAATTCCTTAATTTTAGTAATTTCACTTTATTAGTTTACTATTAATGTTTTAGTAAATTGTAACGGCACAATTAATATAAATCATGCAATCAATATTGTTAAACTTACCCGTAATCTGTGTTTACAAATTTCAAAACTCAATATCCGTTAATATCCTAGACTCTGAGTCTGATTATCACAAAGAGTTTATTAGTAGTTTTTGTAGCTTTTAATTTAAATACAAATACTCAATTCGAATGTATTTTAATATAAATTTCTTTAAATGAATTTCAATAACCTACAAGGTATTTAAATTTGAAAGCGAGGAATTTTAATATTTTTCACGTAAATTACTTTTTAAAAATATCTATATTTTCGTATATCAAGAGAAGAAAAATACAAATCAATCATTCTTACAAACATGCAATCAGAATACAGAAACACAATATCCAATTTCGGTTGTTCAATAGGGAAGAGAATGAACTTGAGAGCTTCTGCTTTAAAGAGCATTGTTCTAACACTAAGCCTAAAGAGACAAGAAAACATTGAAAACTTCCAAGCTTCCAGCGTAAGACCATTTAAAACAATATCTCTCGTTCTAATTTCACTAATGTGCAAAAAGTGGCCAGAGAAAATGAGATAAAACCAATCTGACACCATTACACAAACTGGAATCGTAACTATGACCTTCCATTACAAAGAGAGTTGTCTTGCTAAAATACGGCATTGAATTGAGTTCATAAGAACGTGTATTAAAAAAATTTAGGTAAAATAACGATTTTGAAATAAATTGATTGTAAAATGTAAGTTTACATTTGATCGTACAGTCATACTTTAGCAAAATTTTATATTTGAAAATACAAGATAAAAAAAAAAATCTAGCCGTTTTCGGTTGCCATTGATTGAAGGGAGAACAACTATAAAAATTAGTGTATGACATAGTATTTGTTTGTGGCCAATCAAGGATTTGGAGAGGAGATTTTTGACCATTCCCTGGGAGACTAAAAATTATGTATTCATTTATGATACAAAAAATAACCAATAGAAGAAGTTGGAGGAGAGGAGAAGAAGACAACTATAAAGTAAAGGAGTTGAACCGGGAAAATGATAGAGATAGAACATGCTTTCAATGATAGAGATAGAACAAGCCTTCGATGATGGAGATAGAACAAACCTTTGATCAGAGAGATGGAACAGACCTACTACAGACAGGAGGAGTTCACGAGGAATAGAGAAGCAATGAGATAATGAATAGAGATCCTAAAGAAAGCTGAGAGACTGAAGTGACCAACCAGGAGTGATGAAAGAGAGTATTAGTGATGCGACAAAATTCTTGAAAACCTTATCAGTGATTCTTCTTATATAAAAAGTTTGAGACTTTTTAATCTCTTCCTCATGACCCTGGCCTCATTATTTCATAATTATGTTTTGAAGAAATTTTTATATTAATCAAAAAAATTCAATGAAAATATTTAAATTTTAATAATACAATAAAATTTTATTATTATTTAACTTTGTCTTTTTGATTTTTTTACCACAAGTCTCCTATATTCTCTACGAACCTGGGTTAGCTCGGTGTTTCTTTTATACCGAGTTCCACCTCAACAAACGAGTAGGCTGCAATATCATACAGCGACTTGGTTGGGAGACTTTATACCATTCATATAACCTTAAATGATCAAATTACCTTCTCTTCCATTCCCTGAACAATTATCTTCGTGGAAAATACATCATCAATGAAGTAGACTTACGTCAAACACTTAAGAAATTGTTTGCGTCCAAAACCTTGAATTTTACCTCAAGAGGAATACACAACTGAAGAAACATTGGTAGAAGGTGCTGGATGCCGATGTTGATTAGTTCGAGGACTACTAATACTTTACACTTTATTTAGTCTGCCACTTGAGTAGTTTTGTTATTTTATAACAAATATTATATAAATAAACCGTTGTTTCATGACTAATTTATATAATTATTTATATAACAGTTGACCATATCTGAATCACTGCGTAAGTTCAGAATTGTAAGATATAATAGCAAATTTTTATCAAGTTGAATCTAGTAATAAAAATTAAATACACAGAAAGTTCATAGTTAGTACGTTTTATAATACTGAACAGTACGTTGTTGATACGATAATTAATAAATTATAGGTCTCCAGTACTAGGAAAAAAAGTCTGTACAATGACGAAGCATGAGAGCTCTATTCAGCATGCAATACTCTTCATAGGTCCGGTACTGAAGTAAGAGGTGGTTGATGAGCTGCGATTCGTCAGCCAAGAATGTTTCAAACATGTTCTATCAGATTCAGGTCAGGTGATAATGCTGGCTATTCAATGCAGGTAACATAATATGATTCGAATGATCGCATGTTCGAATGGTGAGAATGGACGTTATTGTCCATAAAAACAAACCAAAGGCCACTGTGCCCCAAAGCAAATGGACATGTTGTTCCAGAATGATGTCTTGATACAATTGACCTGTCATTCCCTGATTAGAACGCGAAGACATGTGTTAGAGCTCTGTATAATGTTTCCAAAAACTAATACTTCTGCACAACCACAACTTTGAAGTTCAATAATGTTCTCCTGTTGGTACTCAGTAGCTGGCATTCTCCTTATGAACGCCTCACATTAACCTGACAAAAAACTAAACCTCAAAACACCAGGAACATTACACAAGCCTACTGTGACAGTATCCATATTGCATGTTCTTTACTCTATGTAACCACTGATGACAATGAGGTGGCATGCATGTCTGAGAGGCCTACCAGAATGTAGACTATACTGTCCCAAATTCTATACACAGTTTATTTTGAAATGGTCATACCAGTGGTTGACGATAACTGATGCAACAAGACCACTGCTGTTCTCCGTCTTTTTCTTTTGGTTCCAAACACTAATCGTCATTTGGAATTGCCAAAGGGTGAAGGGATAAGTACTATACCGTGTACTGACATCCGGACATTTCCAACATCTTGGAATCATTTCCCCAGCTTCGAAATGAAACTTTGAGCAAATCCGAGTTCATTGTATATTGCCATCTGTATAATCAGCATTTCAGGCGTCTGATAATTCTACTACCTAAAACATGCGTCTTCTGTGTCATATCTAAGAGGTAGTGGCACTGAGAGTCATACGGATCAGTTTTAAACACATTATTTTGTTTTATTGCAACTGGTACTTATATATACCTCTCTCTTACACTCTCTTTATTGTGGTGTATGCTCAGCGTCATCAGGTACCTTCTTGTAATCAGTATGTAAATCTTGACACTGTGTGTGATATTTCTGCAGGCGGCATTTTTAATTCTGTGATTGATTTCCATGTGCTTCTGGATTATATTTTATTTATAGGTATGTGTTTGAAGTGTTTACAAATAGTGATATCAAACATGTAACTGTTGCTGATTATTTATTTACCATAAGGCTTGTAAATAAACTTAATTTACAATATTTATAGTGAAAATATTATAATATTATGAAATATACGTACAGAGAAATTTAAATAGAAGCCATAATGCAGTTGTTTTTCAATTTTTCACATTTGTCTCTAAAGTACACTTATAAACTGGTGTCAAATCATAATTAATAAGGATAAAATTCAAATAATTTATTGAAAAGCATCTTAATTAAAACTTAATAAAAATGTTTAATATAAAATCTATCATTTCTAGTGTTTAAATATATTGTTTCCTAACACTATGTGCAATAAATAATAATCAAACTAAAGTAATCAAACTTCCTCAACTATTATTTTAAAAAATTTAATTCAGATTTTTTTTGTCGAACCAATTTTTCAGTATATATATAAAAGAAGTAGTATAACTCAATAAAATAACAATTTATTTCTATTGGAAATTTCAAATAAATAACAAAATGAATCAGAAAATGTTTTTACCAAAGTCGCTCATTATTTGTTAAGCTGCAAGTACCTAGTATTGTTATTTTTTATTTATTTATTTTTTTGATAAAAATATCTCTAAGAATGTTACAAAATAAATATTTTTGTTTATATACTTGTAGAATTTAAGAGAGAGATGAGTCACATTTCTTTATACATACCTTCACATGTTTCCAATCAGTGAAATGGACAATACATTGGAATTTTTCACACTTTTTAGATCTTATTGGGTTACACAACATGTCTGAACTTACGATATCCTTATTAAAGTTAAAAAAAATGATACTATATTTTTCAAAGTGTATCACAGTCCTTCGAAAGAGAATTTTCATATATGTTCTGGTGTTCTCGCATTGAAATAAAAGCAATTTGGAAAACCACTCTTAGAAATATGATTATAGATAACATGAATGCAAAATTAATTATCAGTTGTTAAATAACGAGGAATATTGCATTTATAAAAATTATAAATAATGAGATATATAGGTTATTTTCAATTATCTTAATTATTATACCTTATCATAAATAACAAGATATAATATTTACAAAAGATTATAGTCTATTAAAATCATTTATGAGACCCAGATTAGAGTTTTAACCTTATAATATATTGTTGACAAAACTGCATTCGAATACATTTATTTCATAAATGACTTTGCACTAATTCTTAAAAGCTGATGAGATTTAATCTGTTAACGAAATGGGTTATTCTCTTGTTTAATTAAATACTGAAAAGCATGAATAAAGACCTGTGTCGGTTAAAAAAATAATACATGAGGAAATACGACTAAATTGCTTTCACTCATTTGCAAAAAAAATTTAGGTGAGATTTAAGTAATGTAATATAATTAAGAAAACAAAAAGTGTTTCCTTAAATTTAATCAAATTTGTTATAATCGGGGTATTGGAAAGTAATTTTTTGTCTCTTTTATAAAAATGTGTAGATTGTCATTTCAAATTCTTTTTTAATTATTTTTCCTTTTGTTTATATTTTTTTGTCAACTACAAAAATCTGCATTTATTATCCAACTAAATAATAATAGTCTTATATTACGTATCTGCACTCAAATGACTCAACAATTTATTAAAAAATCATTTTATTAATTTTAAATTAATGATCATATTTTTTAAAAAAAATTAAAAACTTACTTTTTGTTTAATAATTGAAATTTTCCGCTTTTTATATGTGGATGTATTTGTCAAATTTTATTCCTACTTTATTTTTTAATATACTGTAATATTCTTCAAGTGACACAAAAATCTTGAACAAAATTCCCAACAAATTTCAGTGGGAAGCATGTACCAAGAAGTGTAGATTATATGAAGACACAGTTGGAGGTGCCTATGAGAAAACCACTCATTTCTGTTCAAAATGCGAAATGTTGTTTGTGATGTTGTCAGAAAAGAAAACATTGGATATCGGAGGATTATGCAACAGATTGGATGAACGACATTAAACCTTATTCTTGCACTATTGGAAGACTTCAAATTTTGCAAGAACTACACGAAGCCATGAACCTACCTTGCTATACCCTCACTGCAAGGGTCTGTTGGGCATATTTGTATGGAGCAAATTCTATGATAAGAAAGTGGAACTTTAGTGAGTCTTGATGATAAACCGACAGTCTTGAGATACTTAGATGGACTGCCAGATCAGGTGGGCTATGCAATGTTACATTTTTATTCTGATCCAAATGCTTAATGTCAACAATACATTGCACAGAAGTTCTCAAAAGTAGTAAATACCATTATGAATCTCAAAATCTTCTCAATCTACTATACAGTCACGTGCAGGGGAAAATTTGTGGATTAGAAATTGAAAATGAAGTCAACAGCTCTAGTTTCCCTCATCTAATTTACATAACCTAAAACGTTACATAGGCAAAGTATGACATTCTCTAGATATAAATGCTGTTTATAAACATGTAGAATATTAGACTCGATTAATAAGCAGATGAGAGATTTCATCTATGTAAAATGCAATCCAATAAAACATTGTTCTTGGTAATTTATTAGTCAGTGTACATGTGTGTGCATATATATATTTTTGTTCATAATATAATTGATTTTGTGTAATATAATTGAAAAATATAATAGTACATTTTATTATCTAATGTTATACCTCTTACCATAACTATGAATTTATTTTAAAATGCTGTTTTCAATAGTTTCTAGAAAACGAAATTTCAATAGCTCTTTCTACCTTGAACTTTTAACGACTAACATTTCCTAAGTATAAAAATATCGTGAATAAATATAAATATTTAATTTAAAATAAATTATTCTATTTCGATTGAAAGGTATTAATTTTTAGCAAAATGTAGTAAACTTCCAAGGCTTTTACTATGTGCTTTTGTTTTTAGCCTTTGTTCTTTAATGAAGATGAAGGAAATTTCGCACATGTATGCAATGATATATATATATATATATATATATATATATATATATATATATATGCGTGTGTGTTTGTACAGATATAGTATAAATATACTATAAACATGTATATATATATAGATCTATTTCATATATGTGCAAGTACGCGGTTGTTTAACTAAGGTTGCATAAGTTGATGAGATTAGATAATTTTCATTGTAGTCACGTAGTTTCTTACGCAACACAACTTTTAAATTTTCAATTTGATTGATCTATAGCGTTCAACATCTCAGTATTTCAAATATTCCGAGGATACCATATTTGTGACAAGAATTAATGTCTCCTTACTATATCAAAGTTCATCCATACCACCAAAAGCTTCCTATTCAGTATTACCCCGCCACTAAGATAAAGATCATAATTCAATCCGTATCTCCAGTGTGCAGCAAAAATTGAGTAAAATGATTTAACCAAGAGAGTCGTTCATCTTTCGGAGGCGTCAAAATTCGTGATGGAAATTGAATTTTATTTCAGTCTAAAATGTCATTTGTGATAGATCAAGGTCAAACTTACAAAGTGTTTTTATATTGGTATTGTTAGTCTTAAGAATTTTCTTCCCTTACAATCATTTCATTTTTTCTTTCTGTTATTAAATTTTTGTATCTTGATAAATTTGAAATATTTGAAATTTTTATTTAATATTTTTATTACCATGTAGAAATACAATCTACAATTTGAAAAAATATATTTTGAATTTCGTTGAAGTCTTTATTTATGTTGTGACTAATTTTAAATATTTAATAATTCAAAAGTATTTTTGTTTCAGATATAATTTTGTGTATAACACCATTAACAAATTAATGGATGTATTTTGACAAATATTATACATTTAATTATGAAATGGAATATAATAATATTGTTTTTGTTAAATAGAGCGGTAGGCTTTTTTTAATAACTTTAACACTTAGAAAACTTTTTTAGATTATTACTCTGCTTAGATATTCATTTTAAAAATTAAGAAATGAAAAATAAGGTTTTAAATCTTCCATTAATTAGCAGCAGCCATAAGCATTCTTCAAAATTGCAATTTAAAAAGAAATTTTGATGGACTTAAAGGTATGCATAAGAACACTGCCTTGTAGATTGTCTTTTATCTGAAATATGCTATAAAAGTTTTTAAAATTTTTTTGCATTGTCTCTCATGAAGAATATTCATAGATAATGGTTGTTATTCCCAAGTAATAAAATTAAGAAACTCGAAAATTCAATTATTCAGATGGGAATGTAGAAAGCTTAAATGCAATTTTATTTTTAAAGTACATATATGGTTAACGTATTCATATTTCTGTAGTTCTTATTTTGCATAGCAGTAGCTAGATTATACTTCAAGACCATTCACTTAAAACAATAGAGCCTGTAAACTGAGCACAATTTCTCTAATTGGAAACATGTTTTTCAATTTTTCTTGAAGAAAAAATAATGGTAGTTTACATGAAATTAGTCTTTTCTCATTATTCACTGTCGCAGTAAAATAATCCATGGATAATTTCTTATGGAAATTCTTTACTTCTCGATAACTTTAAAAACATATTACATATTCTACAAATATAATAATTTTGAAATATAAAACAATAGTGTTCGCTTCAGATGACACCGACCACAGTTTTAGAAAACAATGCTCCAACGCAATTTTCCAAGTCCTCTGTGGATTCTGATTTCAATAACTGAAACCCTTTGAAAGGTCTTCGTTGTTGAATTAAATGAAAAAAATTTGTTGTTTTCAAAATCAAGACCTTTACCAGGCAGAAACCAATAAAAAACCTTTTTTTTAAAATGGTGAAATATCTTTTTTTTTCTCCTTATTTCCCTTTATTTATAATGAAAGGAGTTCTTATACTAAAGTTACGCAAGTACTCTAAAGCTATGCAACTCATACCATAAAAAATTACAGAGTTCAAGACTTCATCCTTAACAACCAATGTATGTTTATATATATATATATATATATATATATATATATATATATATATATATTTCCAAATAAGTATTTACACACCTATACAAGTGACAATATGAGTGGTCCTGAGGTACATCACGGCCTCCACCGGTATATATCGTATAGGAAACAGAATCGGCAATAGTCACATGCAAGATGCTGCGCAGTTCGAAAATCTCTGATTTCGAGAAAGATACAATTGTCGAGTATCACAAATGTGGCCGATCCTTAAGGGACATATCTAGCGATCTGAAGTACCCAAAATCGACAGTGACCTATTTGATTAATAAATGGAAGGTGAGCGGTGATTGTCGGAATGTGCCCCGAATCGGCAGACCAACGAAACTAAGAGATAGAGAATGGAATAATGTTCTTGGGGTGTTTCTTCTGGTATGGAGTGGGACCCTTGGTCTCCAATCAGGGTAAGCTCAAATCCCATGCCTACTCCACCATTTAGGATGACAACGTGCTTCTAACGTTGTGGCCGTCTTACGGGTTGGACCCCTGTTACTTTTAAGACGACAATTCCTGTTACCTATAGCTCTTTTGAGGTTAACCAACACTTGGTATGGTGCCAATGCAGTTCATCAAATGGACTCGCCTGCCAAGAGCCAGACCTGAACCCTATCGAGAACCTTTGGGTCGACTTGGATCACATAAGTAATGGGTGCATTACCCAGAGAACTCGGAGAAAGAACTCGGAGAAACAAACTCGGAGAAAGAACCGAATTTCTACTCCAAACCGAGTGGAAGACAATACCACTAGCTGAAATACTGACTTGTGGAAAGTATGCCCGGAGGGTTCATGCTGCAATTGCCTCTCGTGGAAGCTCTAACAACTATCGATTTTGAGTAAAGTTAATTTTTTTCTATCATAGGTGTCCAAATACTTATTGGTAGACAGTGTGTATATATATATATATATATATATATATATATATATAATAAAAACCATATAAAATGAATTCTAACTAAAAAATCTTCAACCTTGTTATTAGTTCACTTATTTGGATTATCAGGTTTCATATAGGTGATTGTCAAACAAAATGGAATTATATATCTTCTGGGACTTCATCTTTAAGACTTGCAAATTAGCAAAATGCATTCCCAAAAGATAGTACG
>JAPDSC010065605.1:0-11647 GCA_026290005.1 Latrodectus geometricus | reverse complement strand
TATATATATATATATATATATATATATATATATTGTATATAATTTTTTAATTACGTCCCTCTTTTAGTTGTCTCTTTCAAGCAAGCGAAATTTTGCGGTCTGATATGAAAATGTTATATCTCCAGGAGGAGAGAAATTTTTAAATGGAGGAGAGAACCTTGGAACAAGGAAAAGCAGAACATTTTCTCAGAGAAGTGAGAGAATCTATGTCAACATTATACTTACACGAAATGCATTGAGAAAAGTCCTCGAGTTTGTTGCAAATGTGCCTGCAAATATTCGAATCTAGTTAGAAAATGGAAAGATAAGAATTCAATTGATCTGTGAAGATATTTTGGCAATGTATGTAAAATAACCTCCCTGAGCTTATGTTAATTAATTTCATTTTTCCTTTAATTTACCTACTGCTGTCAATGCAAGATTGTCTGTTTTGTAAATTTAATTTTATTCCTAATGCATGCGCTATCTTTGCCCTTTAAGCAAAGTAGCTTACCAGCTTACTTTTAATCATTTTCTTTTTAATTCAAATACCTATTTTATATGAAAAATATAAAATAATAATATAATGATCCAATATGAATTCATTCAATTATTATTTGTTATCTAGCCTCCCTGTATTTTACTTTTTCTCTTAGCAGCTAACAAAAAAAGTTTTTCTGCAAGAAACTTCCTTCCAACATCTATTAAGAACTACAGAACTCACAAAGTACTTTATGTGTACAAATCATGTATAAATGTAGAGATTATTTTCAAGTTCAAAATTTTCGTCTTACTATAAATGTTGTTTACAACTTCACGCTGATTATATATTTTAACATCCACATTATTAAACTTGCAAATCACAAACATATGCATAGTGTAATGAAGCTTTTAATTAATACACCTTGAAACAATATGAAAATAGTGTTTACTTAAAAGCATTTAGGTAAATCATAGACACACATATATATCTATGTATATATTAGTATATAGAAAACTACATTATATTATTATAAGCATTATTGTAAAAATCGCATACATATTTATATAAGAATAATTTTAAAAAGTTTAATTGCTTATGATACACAAATATTTGCAATTTTACCATATTTCCTGTTAAATACCAAAATTTATACATTTTTATTTTCTGATTTATATTATCTGATTTTTGAACTGTTAACTTCTGTTTTTAATAACTTTGGAATTTTGGAAGGATTTTGTAAAATGTTTGTCATCCAGGTCCGTTCATTATCCTATTAGAAACTAATTTTTGGACATAAGATCTTTATATTGGGAAAATATATTTATGGTTCCAATATTGTAATGTTCGTTAAGTTGATGAGAGCTTGGAAACATTCTTATATGATTTCTATATGATAAAAATCAACAAACCTAACATAAAATAGAAAATCAATGCATAACAATCTGTAATGAAATATTAACTATGATCTGATAATCTAGTTAGAAATTAGTTTTGATTAAAAAAATAATTCTATTTACATTATATCTGATAAATATTTCATAATTTTCAAGCCTTAAATCATTTGTATTTTTTTGAAATATTTTTAATTGTAAACATTTAGAAGGATTATTAAATGAATAAATAAGTTTGTTGGTACACATTGTAAGCTAATATAATCCATTACTATAACGGTAAATGTTGCTTTACGACAACAATTATAATTATAAGATTAAATTATATTGCTAATTAAGTTTGTGAAATTAGAATTCATTATTTAATTTAATATTTAATTACAAATTTGAGAGTTATATTACACATTCTTCAAATAAAGTGTTCAAATACTAAATAATCAGTGTTTTCAGTAAATAATCTTAGCAAATGCATTTAATTTAAACCACATTAAATTTAATGTATATTTAAAGCTATGAATTAATAGATGAATTCTATAAATAACTCTAAAAAAACGTGAATAATTTAAATAGTGTAAGCTTTTTTGAAGGTATATTCTACAGATAGGATTTTTAAAAAGCAAAATGTATGAGACTGACGACTTCATTTTATTAATCAATTTCTTATGTAAGGTATTAAAGAGTTATAATTCATTTAATTTTAATAAAAATTATGTTATCGGTTGATCGAAGTCTAGTAAACTAAGTTTTTCAAAACGAAAATTTTCAAGTTTGATGCCAGTAATATCTGAAATCTAAAAAATAAAAGTTAAACAGTTTCTGGTAACTGCATGCATTTCTATCCGAAAAATAATTGATATTTTCTGTGTTTCCTCCCTTGCATTTATCTTCCACAATCTATTTAAGTATTAATCGTGTACTATCTATGGTTATTATTTTTTTACATAAGTTGTGAATGGCTATAATAAAATAATGAATTCATGGAACACTCATTAATTTACGAATGCTTACTACGGTTTACACTATCTATGAAAAACTATTCCTTAAGACAATATATTACGAATTTTCAAATACCCAGAAATGGCAGTTAGGTAACTGGTTATTTCTTCCTGAAATCAATGAAGAATGATATTGAAGTCGTGGATTAAACATACAGCCCTGTTGAATCCAACAATATGTAAATGACGTCATTAGGTTCAATAAACCTGTTTTTGAAACAATTTTGAGTTTTTAAGTCTTAAACTAAGCAGAATCCATTGATGTATGCTCTATAATCTGAAAATATAGTTTATTGATAACAGAGCATTATTAAGAACATGCATAATCTTATGCTCTGTAATCAACAAGGTAATATATACCGTTACTATATCCTAAAGTGCCTAGCATTGAAATCAGATGTAAAGCATTTTTCAAAACCGGTGTCCGTATCTTGTGATAAGTTTTCATGTACAAACATTAAATAACTATTTTAAAACTATTCAACAAAATAAACAATATATTATAGTTATTTGATTTATTATCTTTAGCAAGATTCCTTATGCCAAGTACTTCTGATTAACAATCTGTAACAAAATAACACATTTTAATATATTACGCAATCAACCTATTTTTTGCTCATTATTAATATTACATAATTCATTTCTATTACGCATAACTGAATTTAGGATAAGAATTAAGCCATAGTGAATATTAAATGAATATTTCTCTAAGAATATTGCTTACATAACATGATGAATCTAAGGATAACTCATTAAAATATTTCTTTGATGTTCAATTTCAAGATAGGAGAATGTAATAACGTCAGCTCATATCATTAGATTAATTAATTTCAAACTTACATATTTCCTAAATCTTGACTAACCTAATTTTTCTTCAATTTTTTTAACAGTAAATATTGCATGAAAACCTTAATTTCATGCAAATCATTGTTTAATAGAAGCAAATAAATTATTATAAAATCATGCAACATTATGAGATTGTACTCAATAGTAATTTATATTAATCATCAGATTTTTGGATACACATTTACAGTTTCCATTGTAATTTAATGCTTTCATGATATAGCTTCATATCGGAATAATGTTTAATTATCAAAAAACAGTTGTAAAAGAAACATGATAATTTCTAATGGAGCTCTGTTTACTGATTTCCAAGTAATATTTCAACATTTAAGAAGTAATGGAAAAATAAGCTGGAAAACATTTGGTATTGGATAATATTAAATATCAACAGTATTCATTACTGATGATATTCAATATCATCACTGATCATATCATTAAATAACGTCATGAATATTAACGTCACTATCAGATGACTAGATGTTATTATTAAGTTGTTATTATTTCAGTAGTATTTTGAAGTTTTTTTAAGGAAACTTTCAAATAAATTTTTGAGGATTCTGCAATTACGATAGCCCATTTCTTAATCCTACATATCAATCGGGTATATTCTATATTTCCTTTTTACTCTTTATACGTGGATATTAATTTTACAATGTTTAAAATTCACGTTTACTATAAGTATGTGTGTTTACTCAATTACAATAAATAAAAAAATTAAATTTTAAATCCACATTTTTATTTTAAATATACACGTTGTTTAGACTATGTTTTCTTCAGAACAAGTGACATTATCATTATAAGAAATCTCGGTCATAAAATGTGAGAGAAATTTTCAGATACTATAAATCTTAAAAGATTTTTCATGAAAATAGTCTTAATTTATTAAACTTTATTATCGTAAAATTAAGATATTAATATTTAAAAAGTAATTCTCATAGTATTATCAGTATTAAATTTTAACTCATTAAATGTATACATTGCTTAAATAGACAAAAATGCTTTTAAACATATTGTATGAAACAAAAACTGTAATTACAAAGTGAAGACAAGATAATAAAAAAATAAAATTATGTGCTGCTTAAACCATTATGAAAAAAAATTAATGTATTGAGGCTTTGAACCTCAATGTATAGGCATTCTTCTTTCAATAAACGTACTGCGACAATTTTAATGTTCAAAATATATAACATGAACATATAGTGAAAATCAAATAAACTCATCAAATGAAAAAACTAAATTTAATTTCATAACCCCAAGTATAGGCATTTGAAATTTAATATAAGTGTAAAAAAAATATCTCAAATTCATCTTCTTCAATGAAAAATAAAAATTAAACTGTGACTTAAAATGATTAACATAGTAGTTAAATTATTTGATTTGATATTTTCTTCTTACAAAATGTTCATATAATATCAGTAAATAAGAAATATGATGCAAAAAACATTTAATTTCCTTTTTAAAAACATCTTTAAAAATATGTTTTTGCATGAAAAATTAAAGAAAAGTATTCCCTCCATCGAAAAATTGTTATGAAAATAGTTTTTCTAGATTTAGATATGAATTTAAGAATAAAAAATGAAAAAGAAATTATATCATAAAATGCTATCTTAAAATAATATAAAAATGTCAACCGAAGTTACACGTATAAGCTTCTAATGTAAAATTTTAAAATGAACAACAATAGAAACTAGATACTTTGGATATATTTGATCCAGAAAAGTATTTTATTCTGTAAAGTATATTATTTTATTTCAAATGCATATTTTTAAGAAAACATAAAAAAATCCCTTATTTGTTAACTTTGTAAAAACAAAAAGGAACAATTCAAAAATACAATAACAGAAAAAATTTAAAACCATAATTACCAAATATTATAATATTGGTACATTTTAATATAACACTCAAAAATCAGAATTTTGTGATATAATTATATAATAGAAAAGCATATTTTTAATCAAATAAAAATAGAAAAAAATATGATAATCTCTAAAAAGCGAGAATATTTCATGAATTCTTAAATTGTAAAGATATTATCTCATATTAGTATATAATTTTCCTCTGATTAAAATTATAATTATAAATATTTGCAAGAAATTGTAAAAAAAAGAATCAAACATTACCCGTAATCTCCGAATGTATTTAATTGACGGAAGCAGACGCAAAGTATCCTTTTGATAACACGCGCACAACTCCGGAACTTTTCTCCGGAATGTTGTGGAGAACACTCTTCCCGAACTCCAGAAAGCATTCCGATTCACCCATAGCTATTAGCGACGCATGCGTCGAAAGCAGCCGCATCTTTTCTTGAAGCACTTTTCTCTGGCTTTTCGACAGTAGAAAGGAACTAATGTTTCATTCCTTTTCACACCTGGAAATTAAGAATAAAGCTTCCAGAGATATAGATTTCACTTTCATGAAGAATTGTCTTTTTTTTTAGTCAAAACTCAAATGTTTCATAGCACGATGTTTCTATTTTAAAAGTATTTCTTAATATATTTCAAAAAACTAAAAAGTATGATTTTTTGAATTTTTTGTACTTCCGTAAATAATAATATACTAAATTCCAAAATTTGCTAGTGTTTTGTATGGAGAAACTTGGTTATTCTACTAAACTACATTTTTTTCATACAGTTTTATTCGTTTTCAATACAGTTTCCTTATAACCAGTAAAATTTACAACTTAATGCTATTTAATTTGCTTAAAATATGTAATAACTGTTACAATCAAGCAAAGCTTTAGAAAATTTATTGGTTTTAAAATTTTGAAAGGGCTTTTCTGATTTTAAAGAATTATTTTTCGATTTTTCAATAGGAATACCCTAGATGTATTTTCCTATTTTTTATATCTCTATGGTAAAAAATTTTTTTAAATATATAATGAGATATATTATAAATATACATGGAATGTTAGACAAAATATTTACTTAAAATATATAAATTCTAATCTTAAGTTCACCTATGGATTGGAATCTAATTAATGTAAATTTAACACTGAAATAAAAAGTGAAACAATTAATTTAATCAAATTCGTGATGCGATTTAAGTTCTCGTGATCAATAATCATGCTATATGAATATACAAATACTTAAATTTTATTTACATAATTTCTTATTAATTTCCAATATAATGTAGTCAAAATTTTCAAGATACTTTAATCAATCAATAATCAATTGTTGAACATATTCTTTCTTTCAATAGATAATAACTTCTTAACATTGGACAAAGTAATGACATTAAAAATATTTTCATTATGACATGAATAACATAATTTAAAATGAAACTATTTTCTATGAAAAAGCTTTAAAAAATTATTTTTAAATTTGAAACTAGGATAGGTTATTCATTGTTAATAAGATAAAAATTCACACTTATTTTGTAGTTAGCGCATTTTAATTGCTCATTTCTTCGAATGAAATTAAAACTACAATTTTAAAAAACAAACTTTAATTTTTTTAAAATAATCTTGATAATTCTTAATGATTTATGCAAAATTAATCATTAAGGATTAGAAACATAGTTAACACACAATGCAATGTTAAAAAAGTGCATTTCAGTATGAGCATAAGCTGTAAGAATAACTTATTTTATTAACTACTTAATATCTGTAGCAGCTAAGAAAACATAAGAAATGAAACATTTTATTTTTAATTAAAAAAGAATTTTTAAATTACTGTTTTAAAAATGTATGAAATTCTTCCAACACAGTTATGAACATTATGTTCCTTATTTTAAAATGAAAAAGAAATATATTTATGAGATCTATAGTCAAATTAAGCTTAATTTTATAAATTATTTTTAAAATATTGTGAAAATACCCACCAAATTCACATTAAGTCTCATTTAAAATGATGAAGATTATTCTATTATAGTTCTCAACAAAACCTGGAACATTCGTTAATTTGACCGTAAAGATTAGCTTGACTACCAATCTACTAAGCCATGTCAACAACAACCATCCATGCTAATCAACAGTGACATTAACTGTAACCACTAAATTTTATTCTGTATGGCTTAGAGGTACTTATGAATCACAGTGATCATTTTAGCATGATTTCATACCACATAAGCTTATGAGTCAAATGCTGTTGTAGTTCACTTAGACATCCCTATGAATATTATTTTCTACATGAATCATCATCTATACCAGGGATGGGAAAACTACGGCCAGAGGGCCAATTCCGGCCAGCCGGAAGTTTCTATCCGGCCCGCGGATGGAATTTTAATTTGCCGGTCAAGATGCAAGGTAAAAATCAATTTATCGACGATATTTGGTCACATCTCACAAAGCTTTTAAACTAAAACTTAATATATTTGCTGGGCAGCTAGGTAAGAACGACTTATCTCATTTCCCGAGGTTAAATTCAATACCCTCAGTAAATGAAAAGAACCTTAATAATTATGAAGATAGCTTGAAAAAACTGCATTTTGAGTTCGAACGCAGATTTCAAGATTTCAGTGCCATTCAAGCAGAATCTGATATTTTTACCATGCCATTCAATGTAAATTGTGAAGCAGTGGGGTCAGATTTGCAGCTTGAATTAATTGAGTTGCAATCTAACAATCATCTCCAGTAATTGTTTCTAAATATGCCAAAGTTAGAGTTTTACAAATCATTATCGAAAGTAAGTTCCCCAAATTTAATACTTCATGATCAGAAAATCAGTACTATGTTTGCTTCATCTTATATATGTGAACAAGTGTTTTCAACGATGAACCTTAGAAAGAATTATTTCAGAAGTAGACTGACAAATGAGCATTTAGCCTTGTTCCTTAGAATCAGTACATCTCACTTCGAACTTTAATATAAGAAACTATTAAAAATGAAATCGCAATTTCATTCATCTCATTAATATTTTAAATTGTAATATTTGTATATTGTTTTTAAAATCTTAGAAAAATTCATCTTGGCCCGCCAAACTTTATTTTTTCGATTTTTGGCCCGCGATCGGAAACGTTTGCCAATCCCTGATCTATACAGTCCTACATTTAGATAGACGGAACTGAACATACCACTTCAGCTGCTCAGTAGCGGCTGGAATTGTATGTAGTTTATACCCAGAAAAGCGTGGTCTCAGTACGCTTAGCCCCTTGAACTTGGAAAATTTTGTTCTCTTTGTCTTTTTGTACAATTAGATGAAAATGATTTCTTATAACAATACATTTACCAAATGAATTCTGGATATATTGTATGGTATTAAACAATGTTTCTGTAAGAATCTATGTTATCATTCCCATCTTTTTCCTATCCTTCTACTATCATGTTAATCAGAAATAGGAAATATTGCTATTTCATTGTATATAATGCCTGTTTATACAATTATTTATGACTCTAAATTTTTTGAAAATTATAGTTATAATGAAGACGAGTTATCTTTCTTTGTCCCATTGACCATTGTTAGAAACCATTAGTGATGATTAAGAGAAATTCATAGTAGAAAAATGCTTTTTTTACCACTGATATTAATGATTATGCACTTTGTATTACAGTATTTATATTATATATGACAAGATTGAGTATGCATGCAATTAATTTCTTAGATGTATACCGGTAATGGCATACAGCATGTGAAAAGCTTTTGAATATGTGGCCTGGAATAAAAGTTTTTTAACTTTCCATTATAAAATATATACATATCATTCCGATTGAGATATTTTATCCCTAAAGCTGATTGCAAAGTTTTTAACGAGATTTTAATATTTAGTGTACTTTCTAAAATAGCAAGATGATATTCTTTAATATGCCTACAGCTCTATCAATTTGAATCTAAATTTGTTCTGCTGCGAACCTTTTAATTTTTGGACCATTATCGTACTTAATCTAACAATAATACCAAACAAATATATTAATTTTGGAAAAGGAAAATTTTCATCACATTCTTGAAATCTGATAACGAGATTATAATCACAGTTGTGAATGCTGTCACCATGGAAATGATAGGCATTGTTTTATATTTTGCATCATAAATTTCTTTATACTCATTTTTATTATTTGGGCTGTTATCTATACTACATAATTATAATAATTCATAGGTTCTTATCAATTTTCAACTAGTGCTACGAATTTTTTTACTATATTTTTCTAATTTTTAGCATTTACAGCCAGACTGCTAACTGCATTTAAATAAAATCTAGCATTTATGCTTTTCCAGAAAACAAACTTCACAAAATCACCAAGAAATTCTTTCAGATATCTGACATTTTAAACTTAAAGTAATTTAAAAATATAGCTTACGCCTAGTTCATTAAAATTCTAATTGAATATTAATTCAGGATATTTCAATATTTTTTGACCTGAATTAACATTAGTCGCATGGTTTGAAAATTGAAAATCTTGAAAATCTTGGTTTAAAAATCTTCCGGATCAGAAAGATACCAAATAATATCTCATACCATTTAATTTTTTAAGATGATACCAATCTATATATTTTCATTATCTTTCTGTCCTTTACTTAAAAGATATCACAGAACTTCTTCAACAGCAATTTTTTCTGCCTCAATCTCATTAATTTCCTTCAAATCTGGTACTTCTGAGAGTAGGATTTAAGCATTATTTTTACGCCGGTTAATGGCTAAGTGGTTAGCGTTTCTGACTCCTAGTTTGTAGGTCCCAGGTCCGAATCCCGGTTCACGCATGGATGTTTTTTTTTTCTTTGTGTTTCTTTCTCCTAAAATGACGTAAGAATGTGACTCGCTCTATAAACGGGTTTGTGGTGATGTGATTAAGGTAATACTAGTCGCCTCCGTGACTTAGTTCACAGGCGCCCACCGGGTAATGCTAAATTAGTAGCAATATCTGGCCTTGTTGTGGTGAAGGATCAATCACTCAGTGCTCACCATTGGGAAAAAATATATTTTTATACAAAATAATGTCTGGGAATCAATATTGTTTTATTTTTCAAGATTAATATTTTAGAGCTTGATTTTAAGAAAGGAATCCTAGATTTCTAATTGATTTTTTTGCAAATAAATAGTTTTCTTATATAGATCATTGTTATCAAAACTTTACAAATCAATTAAAATATTGTTAGATAAAGAAGACTTCGATGCCTCTTTAAAAGTACTTAATGATATTTAAATGTAAGCAAAAATGTATGTGGTAGTTTTCCTAATCCTGTTGATAGTAAATTTGGGGACAATTTCCAAATATTTTTCGCTTCTATTTTAATGCATTTATAAACAATTTTCTCTAAATATTGCTATATAAATACTGATCTTGATAACATGATAATACTGATTTTAAACTGTATTCTATGTAAGTAATAAGACATAAGTTAACATTTTTGTTTATTTGATTAATTATTTGACTGACATGAATAAGTTTAATTTAAAACGTTTCAAACAATTTAGAAATCTTTAAATATTTCTTTTAAACTAATAATATTCAATTTAAACTAAAAAAATCTAAAATACGAACAATACATTAAAATTTATTTATAAAATTTATTTAATATATTACTTTCTTTAACTTAAAAAACATGAGGTACACACAAATATTTAAAGTAATATTATTTACTCAAACAAATAAAGAAAGGATCAGTAAGCATAAAATTGATACAAAGATTAAAAATGTTCTTTGTTGCGTTTCCTTTAATATATTAATGAAAATACTTATGCCACAGCAATAAATCAAAATAAGAACAAAAAACATAATTATTATATAAATAAAAAGCAAATTATGAAATCAGTTTGTCCAAGTAATAATCTGGTTATAGGTTTTAATAGAATATTTATTCCGCAAAGAACTTTTGTGATAGAATAAATTTGAAAGAACAATTTGTTCTAAGGAAACAGATAAAAATTTCAATTTACTGTTAGGAGTATCAGAAAATAAGATGCCAACAAAATTGATGGAGGAACAATATAGTCTCCAGAAATGATGGACGTGGTCAACATTCAAAGTCCTTTAACAATAAATTGCCTTTAAAATGGTGGGAGTAATATTGTTATAGAGGAATTTTTTTTGGAATCCATTTGTTGAAAAAAAAATTTTTCAATGAAATTATAGAAAAGCTATGACTTGTTATAAAAATGATTTTAAAAAATTTAAATATTTATCTCTAACATTTACGAAATATAATAATTAATTAACAGTACAAAACTCAATCAAAGAATTATTTTCCTCAGTTAAAATTTAATTTCATAGAATATATTTAGTTACAAATGACTTATTTAAACTGATACAATATTTTAAAAGATTTTTTAACTAGATTCTCAGCAAATACTGTTATAATTTATAATCAGGATGATAAGTCAAACCAAAGAGTATACAATAATATAATCTAACTCTCTTAAGAATAATTTGGACAACTATTTCTGAACAAAAAGGCCTTCATTGTACTACTTTAGGGCATCTTTTAGAACTTTAGTTTCATTAATGTTTCAATAGGTTTAGAAATTAAAATTGAGGTCGTATATGATTTCGTTACCATGGTTACTGATATTGTAATCGTTGACAT